>JAJPUD010019762.1:0-25940 GCA_023553655.1 Myrmecobius fasciatus | reverse complement strand
TAGACACGATTTTTCTTGCACAAAAATGATGTGTGGAAATATGTATACATATATTCGATTTGTCAAGTATTTTAACATAATTAACATGTAGTGGATATCCTGCCATCTAGGGGAGGGGTGGAGATTAGGGAGGAAAAATTTGTAACAGAAAGCTTTATAAGGTTAATGTTGAAGAATTACCCATACATATGTTTTGCAAATAAAAAGCTTTAATAAAAAAATATATATCACACCACCTTGGAAAAACAGGTCTTTAGAAAGAACTCTGAAAACAGCTTCAAAAAGCTCTGGAAGCATGGGACATTACAACCTCCACACTGGAAACAGAACCATACTTTAGCAAAAAGGTAAAAGTCAAGTAACAAACTGAGAAATTGAGCAAATAGCAACAACAACAAAATATTTTGATGCTTGAAAATTACATAAGAAAGTAGATCAAAACACACATTCATAAAAAATTACAAAGTCAAAGCTCCTACACCCAAAGACAAGAAAAATAAAAATTGACCTCAGGCCATGGAAGAGCTTTAAAAAAGGGATTTTGAAAATCAAATAAGAGAGATAGAGGAAAAGTTGGAGATGGGAGGAATGAGAGTAATGTCAAAGGCAGTACAAAAAATTAATGAAGAGGAAGATTCTGGGAAGATGGTGGAGTAGGTCAGTAAATTTCATATTCTCTAGATCTCCCCACACACAGAGGAAATCTGGTCTAAGAATGAACATAGACTATTAAAAATCAAAAGATTTTGGCCAGAACGGGGATTGTCCTGGCAGAATTCAAGAAGTATGAAGAAAGATTAACCAGTATGAAGGGGAAATATCTCCAAGCTAGCTCAGAAACACTAAGTGGGGAATCCTGAGGCTAGCTGGGTGTGGCTGTAGTTTTAGCAGGAACCATGGAAACTTTCGCCTACCAGATTGTGTGTTGAATCCAAGGTCTGACCCAGGGAAAACTGAGGTGACATTGACTGTTACAGAGTCTTAAAAATGAAAATAGCTCTTTAACAATGGAATTGGGCAGGGGGAAGCCAGTGAAGTTATAAGAACCTAAGAAATAATGACAGAATAAAAAGAATGAAAAAACAGAAGAAAAAAATACAAGGAAAATCAAGAAGGGAAAATATAAGAATAATTGGACTACTGGAAAGCTGTGACCAAAAAAAATAATCTTGAGACAATAATGCAATCACACAAAATTGTCTTGGAGTGATACAACATGAGGGGAAAGTAGAAATAGGAAAAATCCACTGATTACCACCTGAAAGGGATTTTTTGTGGAAAACATAGAGACATGTTACTGAATAATTTTGAAGCTCACAAATCAACGAGAAAATCTTGCAAGAAACAAGAAAAAAAAATTGAAATATACCAGAGCTACAATTATCATTGTATAGAACTTACCCACAGAACAATCAAAGACCACAGGTCCTGGAATCATATATAATAGCAATCAAAAAAACTTGGCCTTGAGCCAAAAATATTATATCCAGCAAAACTATTCATAATAATTAATGAAAAAAGTGGACATTCAACACACTTGCAAATTTCTAGGACTTTGTATCTACCAAATCTGAACTCAATTAAAAATGTAATATATAAGAGCCAATATCAACATTAATGTCAAGGAACTTAACATAGATATATTATTTATGTTTTCTTCATGGAAATATATATCATTGGCTTAAGACTGACATCAGCAACTTTCCTCCAATGAAGAGGAAATTAGAGTAATAATTAGGAGTTACTTTGCCCAACTTTATGCCAGCAAGTGTGATAATCTAAATGAAATGGAGGAATATCTTCAAAAATATAGATTGCCCAGGTTAACAGAAGAGGAAATAAATTATTTAAATAACCCCATTTTAGAAAAAGAAATAGAACAAGCTATTCATCAACTCCCTAAGAAAAAATCTGCAGGCCAGATGGATTGACATGTGAATTCTAACAAATATTCAAAGAACAATTAATTCCAATGCTATATAAACTATTTGAAAAAAATAGGGAAAGAAGGTGTACTACCAAATTCCTTCTATGATACAGATATGGTGGTGATAGCTAAACCAGGTAGGGAGAAAACAGAGAAAGAAACCTATAGACCAATTTCCCTAATGAATATTGATGCAAAAATTTTAAATAAGATATTAGCAATGAGATTACAGAAAGCCATCCCCAGGATAATACACCATGACCAAGTAGGATTTATACCAGGAATGCAGGGCTGGTTCAATATTAGGAAAACTATTAGCATAATCAATTATATTAATAACCAAATTAACAAAACCCACATGATTATTTCAATAGATGCAGAAAAAGCTTGATAAAATCCAACACCCATTCCTATTAAAAACACTAGGGAGTATAGGAATAAATGGGCTTTTCATTAAAATAATTAGTAGTATCTACTTAAAACCTTCCACAAGCATCATATGTAATAGAGTCAAGCTAGAACCGTTCCCAATAAGATCAGGAGTGAAACAAGGCTGCCCACTGTCACCATTATTATTTAATATTGTCTTAGAAATGTTAGCTTTGGCAGTAAGAGAAGAAAAAGAGGTTAAAGGAATTAGAGTAGGTAATGAGGAAACCAAATTATCACTCTTTGCAGATGACATGATGCTATACTTAGAGAACCCTAGGAACTCGATTGAAACATTACTAGAAACAATTCACAACTTCAGCAAAGTGGCAGGATACAAAATAAATCCACATAAATCATCAGCATTTTTGTAAATTACCAACAAAGTTCAGCAGCAAGAGATATAAAAAGAAATTCCATTCAACATAACTCTAGATAGTATAAAATATTAAGGAATCTACCTGCTGAGGAAAAGTCAGGACCTATATGAACTAAACTACAAAACACTTTCCACATAAATAAAATCAGACCTAGTCAATTGGAAAAACTTAAAATGCTCATGGGTAGGCCGAGCGAATATAATAAAAATGACAATACTACCCAAACTAATGTACTTATTTTTTTGCCATACCAATTAAACTCCCAAGAAATTATTTTAAAGATCTGGAAAAAAATAGTAGCAAAATTCATTTGTAATAAGAAAAGGTCAAGAGTCTCAAGAGAGTTAATGAAAAAAAAATGCTGATGATGGTGGCCTTGCTGTATCAGATCTAAGACTATATTATAAAGCACAGGTCATCAAAACCATTTGGTACTGGATAAGAAACAGAGTAGTCGATCAGTGGAATAGAATATAATCACAGGACAAACTAGGCAATAACTATAGCAATTTAGTGTTTGATAAACCCAAAGACCCCAACTTCTGGGATAAGTACTCATTATTTGACAAAAACTGTTGGGAAAATTGGAAACTAGTATGGAAGAAATTAGGGCTTGACCCACATCTAACACCACATACCAAGATAAGATCTAAATGGGTTCATGATCTGGATATAAAGAGTGATATTATAAGTAAATTAGAGGAATGTAGTAGAGTTTACCTCTGAGACCTGTGGAGATGGAATAAATTTTTGTCCAAAGAAGAACTGGAACTCTTAATTGAACACCAGATAGATAACTTTGCCTATATTAAATTTAAAAGTTTTTGTACAAAGAAAACCAATGCAGTCAAGATTAGGAGGGAAACAACAAATTGGGAAATCATCTTTACATTTAAGGGCTCTGATAAAGGTCTCATCTCTAAAATATAGAGAGAATGGTCTCATATTTATAAGAATTCAAGCAATTCTCCAATCGATAAATTGTCAAAGGATATGAACAATTTTCAGAGGATGAAATTAAAACTATTTGTAGTCATATGAAAAGGTGCTCCAAATCAGTATTGATCAGAGAAATGCATATTAAGACAACTCTGAGGTACCACTACACACCTGTCAGATTGGCTAAAATGACAGGAAACAGTTAATGACGAATGTTGGAGGGGATGTTGGAAAGCTGGGACACTGATGCATTGTTGGTGGAACTGTGAACGGATCCAGCCATTCTGGAGAGCAATTTGGAACTATGCTCAGAAAGGTATCAAACTGTCCCTACCCTTTGACCCAGCAGTGTTTCTATTGGGCTTATATCCCAAAAAGATCTTAAAGAAAAGAAAGGGCCCCACATGTGCAAGCTTTTTTGTGGCAGCCCTTTCTGTAGTGGCTAGAAACTGGAAACTGAATGGATGCCCATCAATTGGAAAATGGTTGAATAAATTATGGTATATGAATGTTATGGAATATTATTGTTCTGTGAGAAACGACCAGCAGGATGATTTCAGAGTGTCCTGGAGAGACTTGCATGAACTGATGCTGAGTGAAATGAGCAGAAGCAGGAGATCATTATACACAGCAACAACAATTCTATATGATGATCAATTCTGATGGACATGGCTCTCTTAAACAATGAAATGTTTTAAACCGGTTCCAATTGTTCAGTGAAGAAAGCCATATACACCCAGAGAGAGGGATGTGAAATGTGCACCACAACATAACATTTTCATGCTCTCTATTGATGTTTGCTTGCATTGTGTTTCCTTTCTCTGATTTTTTCTCTTTAGGCACAATTTTTCTTGCACAAAAATGATGTGTGGAAATATGTATACATATATTCGATTTTTCAAATATTTTAACATAATTAACATGTAGTGGATATCCTGCCATCTAGGGGAGGGGTGGACATTAGGGAGGAAAAATTTGTAACAGAAAGCTTTGTAAGGTTAATGTTGAAGAATCACCCATACATATGTTTTGCAAATAAAAGTTTAATAAAAATAAATAAATAAATAAAGAAGCCTGACATCAGCATTGGGGTAGAATTGCATATTATATGATTAAAAGGCAAATCTCTCTAGGGAAAGGTAAAATTAGTAATTGTTATACAAATGAGGTGCAGCAGAAGAATAGATAGAAAGGTAATGTAGGGGGGAGAGAAGAGCTCATAGTTCTAAAAAAAAAAAAAACAAAACAAAACTACGCATATGGGAATGTTTTAAATAAGGAACACTACATATACACCAGGAATAGTATAGCACTCTCCAAAAACTATAAAGTTGTAAGGTGAGAGGGATGGGAGGAGAGGGGAAGCAAAGGGTGGGGAAAGAAGATAAGAGATTTGTGGGTGAAGAAAGGTTTAGTAATAAATAGCAAGGCAAGTTGAGGAATAGAATTAAAGGAGAAGAATTAAGAAGGATAAGAAAAAATAGATATTTTCAGACAGTATAAAATAAAGGAAATAAAATTCATTAGAAAACAAGTAGTTCTAGTAAAAATTGATCTTAACAAATGTCAAACTTGAGAGAAAACTACATTATATGTCAGCCATATTAATATTATTTTAGATGCATGTTTACATATAGGTAAATGTTTATATATATATACAACACACACCTACATGTACCTTCATATATGTAGATATGTATATATATGTTGTTCCATGCATGTGCATATAGATATATGTATATGGGGGCAGTCTTTGAGTAAGTGTCCTTGTATATGTTTGTATATGTATGTTTATATATACACACATAACATGTGTATATACATATATAGATATGTATATAAAATATTTCTGTCTTTGACTGTACCTGCAAGGATGAGATGGGGGAATGAAAGGGGGAAAAAATAAAGTTTTTAAAAATGCACAGTTGAGAACAAAAGAATAACCTACAAGGAAGCAAAGAAAAGATAGATACTTAGGAATATAATTTCATCTATTATTAATCTTTCTTGAAAATGAAATGTATATTTTGAATCGACTGTAATGTCCTGTTGGATAGATGATATTGTCCTATTTTGTTTTGTTTTGTTTTATTTTATTTTTTTTTGTCTTTTTTATTGTTTTTTTTTCTTATTTTTATTCAGTGCAATAACTACTTTAAAAATATATAAATGTGAGAACCATAAATCTCTCTGCTGCATCTGAAGAACTAGTAGGTTTTTTTCCAATTCTTCTACAATTTTCCCCTCTTTTAGCTATCTTACCCATTTATTCATAGACTACTTTTTAAAATATAGTGACTTCTAATCAGAACTTTTGTGGTATTAATCAGGTCAAGGCTTTCTGCTCAACAATTTTCTTGAGTATTGCAAATTCTTCACATTGTACATTAAGTACTGAGGCAATAGAGTCTAATTAAATGTGTTGGGTATATCATTATTATTAATGAAAAGAGAACATTGTAATCTGGTACATTTTGTGGTCATTCGTTTTTGTCCTAATTTCAAATAGAGATAATTTGATCTGGTTTAACTAGACCTCATGCCAAGCTTTAAAGATTTATTTGCTCCTCAGGTTTTTTTCCCCATCTTATTTTAACTTATTTTATTGTTCTTCAGATTCTTTTTTATTCAATGTTTAACACCTATAAAACCTATAAGCTATTGTATGGTTCTACATCCACTCAAAACTCACAATATTCAATATTTCATTAATAAGTTCACTTAAGAGAACAGAGAAGACTTCTGATATCTAACATGATGGAGTAAACTGTAAATCACTGTAACTCTCCCATATTCAACTTCAATCAACTATAAAATAGCATCCAAAACAGTAGGTATAGAAAATGGATGGAGTGAAACAATATTTTAGCCCAAGAAACTTGGATGATCAGCCAGAAAGATCTATTTCAAACGGGTAAAAGGGGATCACAGTTTAGGACAGGAATCATCCCAGCAAGTCAGTACTTAGAAAATCAGCAGGAAATCAGGAGCCCTAGTGCAAGGAAGCAGGCTAAAGAAAGAACAGTACCTGATGCATGCCTCAGTATTGCCAAGGGAATTGGCAGACCCCAGCTCCAAGAACTACAATGTACTTTAAAACAGCTCCAGGCAAAAAGAGAACCTCCAGAAGTCAGTAATTCCAAGTACTTCAGCATAGCCTTGGGCAAACAGACAATCTCCAGTGGCCAAATACAATTCATCACCAAGTAAGCTGCCATACATACATTTATAGCCTCCACTATCTCTAGCTACCAGCCACCTCAGCTATTCAGCAGAGCACCAGAAGTAAAAGTGTGCTCTCACTTTTCAGTGAGAGCACTTTGTGCCTCAGAGCAATATCAGTACAGGATCAGGTAAACAGCCAGCATCTGCAGTCTCTATTGAAGCCTTAAAGAGTGCCTTTTCCACCCCACAAGCAAAGCTCGATTTTTTAAAGGAAAAAGGCCAAAAAAGATGAGTTATTTAAAAAAAAGAATCTGACCATAATAACCTATCATATTTACAGGGAATATCAAAGTACTAACTCCGAAGAGGGCAGCAGTATCAAAATACCTATGAACAAAACCCCAAAGAAAAATTGAAAGTGATCTCTAGCCATTACATGGTCTGCATCTCAAAGAAATAAAAGAGGGAAAAGAATGTTTGTAACAGTTTTTTGTGTGTTTGTGGTGGCAAAGAAATGAAAAAAGAGCGGATACCCTTCTCAGAAATGGTTGGATAATACATAGCATATGAAAGCAAGGAAATATTATTGTTCTATTTAAAAAATGGTGAACAGGCTTATTTTAGAAAGCCTGGAAAATTTACATGAGTTGATGTTGAGTGAAGTGAGTGGAACCAACAATACATTGTACATAGCAAAAACAAGATTGTGTGATGATCAACTACAATAGACTTGGTTCTTCTTCAGCAATTCAGTGATCCAAGGGAATTCCAATGAATCTGGGATGGAAAATGCCATCCTCATCCAGAGAGAAAATTATGGAGACAGAATGTGTAGATCTACTATTTACATATTTCTTTTCTTCCTCTTTTTATCTTGGGTTTCCCTTTTCTTGTGACTTTTGTCTCCTCACATGACTTATATGGAAATATGCAAAAATGAATGTACATATATAACCTAAAATAAATTATTTTTAATTGTCTGGAAGTAATAAAAGAAGAGGAAAAAAGTAGAAATATAAGAAAAAATTGATCACAACCTTAAAGGAATCCTACAAGGAAAATCAGTAGGAACATCAGTGCTGAAAATTTAAATCAATCTATCAGCTGACAAATTCTTATTATGAGCTTATCACATCATGAAACCATAAGTTCAAATTCAGTCTCAGAAACTTTTTAGCTATGTGACCTTAAGCAAAATAAATCTGTTTGTTACTAAAAAAAAGAAAAAAAGAAAAGAAATGAAAGTGCCTTTGTCAAGAAGGCTTCAAAGAGGGTCACAAGGAGTCAGACATGAGTAAAAGACTGAATAGCAAATATACCTGATACTGTTTGGGGCACTGGGAATTCAAATAATTTTTTTTAAGTTTATTTTCTTACAGATGGTACTATTGTACAGTTTAAAGTGTTTTGCAATTAAATTAGGTTTGATTTAGATTTTTTTAATGCAATCTTTGGAAAAGCTCATGTAGCTAAATTACTGCTTGTTAGCAATGAAGTATACACTATACTATAAGACATACATTGCTGGTACATATTCTGGCTCACAACAAATATTGGCAGAAAAAAGCAACACTTGCTGGAAGGTGGGATGTTTTATTTGTCTTCATGAAACTATTTCACTATTTTAATGCCTGCTTCTCAGTCTCCATGAGATAAAGATCAAAGAATTCAGAGGTGATGATATAATCCATGTAGATAATAAGCAGTTCTAAAAAGACAAATTCCATTCAGTTCTGCCTCTGAATAGGAAACAGATGAAGAGAATGAGAGATCCCAACCTCGATGGCAAGTATCTCAATATATAGCCTCATCTTTGCTACTAATGATATACCTCTATTACCATATAAAATCACGATCTTGGTTTTTCACTTACTTTATCTGATTCCTTTATCTTTTTATTTCCATTTTCCTAGCCTAAGTTCCTTACTTATCTCCAATTTGCTGTTCTGTGAACTACCCTGCAACTCTCAGCTGTATATGCACATGTGCATGTATATGTATGTGTGAAATAGACAGATACAGAAACAGAGACAAAGATGGATCTAGTGACTTATCTACTTGAATTCTTGTCTGATGAAACTTGCAAACTCTCAGTTTGTCTAAACAGATTTCAGGCTCTTCTCTTCATTTTGAAATGTCATCTTTCACGACCTTGTATTACAAAGGGAAGAATTCTTACTATTAAATGTATCTGAAAGCTCAGAGTTCAATAATTACCTAGGAGATGTCAATATAATAAGATTAATAGTTAATGATATGGAAATTTCTACCAACCTGTATATTCATTTTATTACTTATTCTCTGCTTTCACTTCCATGTTGAAAAGTTTGAGTAATTTTCAAACCTGAGATTTAATTCTCTAAAAGGAGGCTTAACAGACAGTTATGATTTAGCAGTATGAAAAAATATTTAAAATTCCTAAATATTTTAAGTGGAGAAATAGGATTATTCATTATCTAGAAGTGGTCTGAGATCCCACAAAAGTCTGGCATTTATACCATGATTTTTAGATCTTTTTCTTCATGATATGAAGACATTCTCCAGATCAAATATGACAGATTTATAGAAAGGCTCAGATGAAAATGTAGTAAAAATGAATACGTATTGTTCTTATATTTTACAACCAAAGGAAGAATATTTTTCTGTAATATTTCATGGAACAGAGGTAACTAGGTGGAATGGTGAATAGATCTCTGAACCTAAAGAAAGGAAGGATACAGTTCAAATATGACTTTACTTACACACTTACTAGTTATGTCACCTGGACAAGTGAATTAACCCAATTGCACAAATATCATGGAGTAAAAATGCTTTTTTAAAATGAAACCTTTAATTTTTTTAAGTAAATTTTACAAGGATGAGTACACTATCATATCATAAAAGTTGTTATTTCCATGTTTATTGTATTTCATTGAACATCATCGTTGGAGAAAACTCATTCTTAATATAAATTTGTATCACTGTGAAGATGTGAATTCAAGTCCTGTCTCTATCACATACCCTGAGTAGCTACATAAAATAATCTGTCATAATGGGAAGGAAACACTAAAAAGAGAACCATTAAGTGTAATTTGGGATTCCATTCTCCAACCTTTCAAACAAAGGAAAGAGAAGGCTGACAGAGGTGGTATTAAGTCTTGATTTAGAAGCATGTTGATAAGATTAAAAGTGAGGATCTTTTAATTCTAAATAATAATGAAGTACATATTTTAGATTTGGATAATTTTCCTAATTGAAAAAGGACAGAAATAAGGAAGAGTATGAGAGGGAAAATGGACAAACTGTCTTATTTTCCACTATCTAATTTGCATATAACTATGATGAGAATTTTAAGGTTAATATCTGGAAAACTTTGTCCCTGGAACTGTATAGTGTACTATGTGGACAAACATAAATTGCATAGGTATGGTGTCAATTAACAGAAATGTGTATTTTCATTCATCACTAGGAGAAGATGCTGATTGATCTCACTCAAAAAAATTTTTTTTCAAATTTGAATTACTAGTCTAGATTAAGATTCAGAGAAAGATCAGAGATTACTGAGTTGTTAGTACAGAGATAATCTCAGAAATTAGTTGCAATCAAGTTCTTGAAAAGGCCTCAGGGACTATACCGTTACTTGCTTTTTTGAAAAAATGACAAAAAAAGTGCTGCATATGGCCTGAGATGTGGCCCTTAGTCCAGTCATAGATGCAATTTTTTTTTTTTGCTGAGGCAATTGGGGTTAAGTGACTTGCCCAGGGTCACACAGCTAGGGAATGTTAAGTATCTGAGATCAGATTTGAACCCAGGTCCTCCTGACTTCAGGGCTGGTACTCTATACACTGTGCCACCTAGCTGCCCCATATATGCAATTTTTTTTCAAAAGTTCTGCAAATTAGGAATTTAAGAGTGATGCAGTCCTATCAGTGATTTGTGATATAACTTGCTTTTGAGGAAATCAAATCCATCAAAATCCACAGTCAAAAGTTGTGAGTTGTCCTGTATATATACTTCCATGGTATACACTGTAATGATTATGTAATTTTGTTGTTCCCCTTCCCTTTCATATATTTATTGTGTATCCATAGGAATATAGGTTCATGTTTCAAGAATGAAATGTAAAGTTATTGTGGTTATTATTTTTTATTATTACTTTTTTATTATAAATTTCCTTGTTTGGATTAATAACCTCATTATGATTGATCCATTAAATGGAATCCCACTGGTGGGAGTGCACAGAAGTAAGCTTATGTTTTCCCATACATTCATCTCTGAGTGTCAGTGGAAGCAGTTAATGCTCCTTTGGGAACCTACATCTATTCTGGATGAGCAAGTCAATCAATATACAACCCTACACTTATAAAATTACAAGGAACTTTTTTTTAAATCAAGCTAAACTTACAACTCTCCTGTACATTAAGTATATAAGTTCTGGCAACTCATAGGAACTTTCTGGGGTTCAGTTTCTTCCCCTACAACAGAAAGAGTAAGACTATTTCACTTCTGAGATTCTCCCCTTCTTCTAATCTGTTTCTATAATGAATTTAAAACTTTCTCATTTTAGATTATGTAATAAAATAAGTCTATTTACATTATACTTGATGTTAGCCTCTTAAGATGATGTTGATTTAATTCATGACAGCATCTGAATAAGAATTTAATGTTAATGAGCCTCTTTATAGTTCTTTCAAATAGGGGAAGATTTCATATTAATTACATATCACTTTAATGAGTATTTAATGATCATTTCAAAATTTCTTATAACTTGCACCCCAAACATTTTATATGCAATGGTATCATTTATAGAAAGACTTAAAAGATTGACATTCATATTAGGTAATAAAAATTGACAAAGCTTATGAAACAATAACAGTCCCAAACAAATATATCTCCTAGTAGACAAGGTCAATGGGAAATTAGCTCCATTGGTTTTCTAAAACATCAGGTCAGCAGAATGCAAGGGTTCATTAGCAGTTCCAACATGGAAGTGCCCATGAGCCTATGTATTTACAGTTTAAAAATTCATTTTAAGTTCTTTGGTTTTTAGTTGAAACATCTTTTGTTTTTTTTGTTTTTTATAAAGCAAATGGAATAGATAGATTATGCAATTTTCACAGTATTAAAGTAATATAGCTTTCCCCTCTTCTTCTAAAAAACATTCTTTGCAAGACCTCTGTAATATTATTGTATGTACACTTCCCTCTTGGTTTCTGGAGTTTAATTTTGAGTTTTTAACTGTGTTTCAAAGAAAGGAAGCAAACAGCAATTGTCAATTTGATTTTTTTATGTGAATGTTAATTCCACTTTTTTTTAGCTTCAGGAGAGAGATTTGTTATCTGTGGAATTTAAAAAGTGGAAAGTTAATGCTTGCCAAAGCCTTTGGTACTGCAATCACCTTTTATAATCCAATAAAATGGAGTTTACTCAAGTTCCAATTCTAAACCCAAGTACGCATGTATGTATGCATTAATGTACACATTAATATCAAATGCCTCTTCAAATGTGACATCAAAAGTGTTTGTCACAAAATATTGTGGAGGAACACACCAGAACGAAGGGAGGAGGAAAGGAAGAAATGGAAGTACAGGTCAAGCTCTTGCAGTTTTATAATCTGGAAGATTTGGGATAGGATTTGCGTAATCTGAAAAAAAATTTACTGTGTTTACATTTTTTTAAATCTCTTATTTAATTATCACCATATAATTTTGAGTGAAGAGCATTTCCTTTATTTAAAAAAATGGCTCTTTCTCTGAAATGAATTTTTTTTCTTAATAAAGATAGAGGAGGTTTAAAAAAGGTGTTTTTGTTTTCTCATTTGTAAATTAAGGTAGGTTGCAAATTAACAAATGACCTAAAATTAACTATCAATCAATGAGATAATCAATAACCAATTATTAAGTACCTGTTATGAACTAAGTAAGGTATTAAAATCTGGGGATTTAAAAAGAGGCAAAAAGACAGCTGAACCTTGCAGTTTTACAAATATAACACAAATATAACATACAAATATGAACATCCTAGCAAATTTGTACAAAGCAAGAATTTAAAGGGGAAATACTTTGAAGAGGGAAGGTATTATAATGAATTGAAGATGGGGAATGCTTTCTGTTCAAGATGGGATTTTACTTACGACTTAAAGAAAGATAGGGAAGTCAGGCAGTGGAGCAGATCAGGGAAAGGGTTTCAGCCTTGAAGGACAGTTGGAGAAAATTCCCTCAGACAAGAACTAGAATATTTTGTTCACAGAATAGTCAGGAGGACGGCGTCACTAGACTGAAGAATACATGATAGGAATAAGGTGAAAGAAACTGCAAAGATTCAATAGAAATAGGTTATGGTGAACTTTAAAAGGCGAACAAAACATTTTCTGTTTACTTTTAGAAGCAATAAGAAGGGACTAGAGTTTATTGATTGGGAGAAGGGTGGTATGACTGGACCTGTGATCAGGAAAAACACTTTAGTGGATGAATGGAAGATGGATTACAATAGGAAGAGAAGTGAGGAAGACAGATCCAGCAGCAGGCTATAGCTACAATAAAGGCTTGAGCTTAAGAGGGCTTACATTAAAGTATTAGCAGTGTCAGAAGAGAAAAGTGGTTATATCTGCAAAATATAGCAAAGGTGAAATTGACAGATTTTGAGTTTAGATTTGGGAGATGGGAGGATGAAATTTAGTGAGGATAATTACTGGGATGTAAGCCTTTGGCCCTGGAAATATGGTGGTGTACTTTTCAGACAAGAAGAGGGGGAGTTTTAAGAGGAATAAAAAAAAATCCATTTTGGACATATTGAATTTAAGATATATATTGAACAACCAGTTTGAGAGGTCTGAAAAGCAGTTAGAAATATGAGATTGGAAGACAGCATAAAAATCAGATAGGAAAGGTAGATTTTAAAACTATCAAAATAGAAGTGAAAGATACAAAGACATACAAATTTTGCCTACCCTTTTCCTGTTCTTCCATTCCCAACTTAATTATTTTCATTTTATTTAGGAACACTGTGTCTGCCCTTCAGATCAAGTTTGAAAGCCAAATTCCCTCCCATCACAAATCTGCATGAGACCTTTGATTTGAAACTGTATTCAGTTTCTTATCATTAGAAAAAACAATGTTTCCCAGACCTCACCTTATTAATTACAAATAGTGCATAAATCAGATTGTCTATAGGCCACTCCAGTTCAATATAAATATGTCAGACAATATCTGGCTCAGATGATGATTTAAAATTGAAATGAAGGGGGAAAAAAGAAAGAGAAAAGAAGGGAGAGGAGAGGAAAACAAAAAGTATATTTATAAAAAAATATTGTTAATAGGTGTAGATATGCCTAAAATTTCATAACCTTTGTCATTTTAATGACAATAATTTTCCCTAATAATATGTGTTAGTGTCATGCTATTAATACCTTTTACTCATATATGATATACATACATACATACATACACACAGATGTATTATTTAGGTAAATGTGTGCAGGTATATATATATGTATATATATATATACATATATATATGTATATCAGTGTGTGTATGTGTACACATATATATGTATATACATATATATATACATACATACATATAAATATGTGTACATCTATATGGATGTGTGTATACATGTACACACCTATATTCATTTCATTTACATTTCTTCATTTTTCCTATTGGTTTTACTTTTGGTTGGTAAGAAAAATTATAAACCATTTTCAGATGCTATTTTTTTCTAAAGTTCTAATATAAATCATTTTTTTTTCATTACTTGGTTTCTTTCAAAAATTAATCATCATGTACAGATATGTTTTCTCTTTAAAAAATCTATTTCTAATAGGAACAATGAAATAACCCTGATATGTGTAATGAGAAATCTTTTTAAAAATAATTTCACCAAAAATTCCTTTTCAAGGTTGAATTTTGAGTTATATGAATTTATAGAAGTATTGTTTTTGACAAGGTGTATGTTTCCCACACAATCCCCCACATAAATATATTTTCTATCATTGAAAATGTTCCTGTTGGGTGGCAGCTAGGTGGTGCAGTGGATAGGGCACCAGCCCTGAAGTCAGGAAGACCTGAGTTCAAATCTGGCCTCAGACACTTAACACTTTCTAGCTGTGTGACACTGGGCAAGTCACTTAACCCCCAATTGCCTCAGCAAAAAAGAGAAAAAAAAAACGCAGAAAGAAAAAAAGAAAAAAAAGAAAATGTTCCTCTTGGTATTTAGTATTCTTAACTTGATGCACGTACGTAAGTCTAAGTCAGTAAAATTTATATGGATTGCTGATAAAGCCATCATTCAAGCAGCCAACAAGCATTTATTAAATTCTTACAATGTACAATTCATTGTGGTAAGCATTGAGAATTCAAAGAAAGATAATATTGTGACTGTTACCGTTAAAGATTTCCAATTTAATAGGGCATAAATATGTTGCAGGTGTTTCTCCTTTGTTTTCAAAGAGGACCAATGACATCATAGGGTGATGTCTTGACTGATATAAATTTTATTTAAGTAATATATTATATGACAAGGGAATGGACTTGCAATGCTTTTGCCCCAGAGTCAGAACTAAGAGCAAAAAAAAATCAAATTTCAGGTTTGCCAAAAAGATTGGCATATAGAAATTCTGAATTTTTTTAACATAGAATGAATTTTTAAATATTTAATGTAGAGTTGTGTAAAACCCCCAAGAATTTTGAGGACAGATTTCAGGGGTTCTATAACCTTATGTAAGAAATACATAGTTATTTTATTATTCTCTATAAATAATCTTTTCATTAACCTCTTCTAATACTGTGCAATTTTTTTTTGCATTGAAAAGCATCCTGAAAAAGGTTCCATATGTTTAAATATACTGACAAAAAGATTCATGAAACAGAAAAAAGTTAAAGAAAAATTCTGTTTTACCTAGAACCTGAAGGGATATTTATCAGGGATTTTGTAGTGGAGAGGATTCCTTTTTAGCCATCCTTCAAGTTCCATCAGCATGGATGAAATAAATTATTTTATTTCTCTCATTTCATTTGGCCAAATTTGCTTTTTAAAGTATCCCTCTCATCATTTGCTTTTTGTACTTCCTTGACCATTTGATCTAGTCTATTTTTAAGATAATATTTTCTTCAGGATTTGTGTTTGTGTGTGTGTGTGTGTGTGTGTCTCCTTTACCAAAATGTTGAGTTGTTTTTCATGATTTTCTTGAATCACTCTTATTTCTCTTCTCAATTGTTTTCTCTACCTCCCTTACTTGATTTTCAAATCCTTTTTTGAGCTTACCAAATCCTATTTTCAAGGCTCTGAATTTGGAAGCTTTGATTTTGTTATTTTTATGTGTGTTATGGAAAGTGAAATGGAAAAAAAAAACTTTCCATTACTAAAAAGAAAATTAGAGCAATATTTAGAAGCTGTTTTGCCCAACTGTATACTGTAAATCTAATAATCTAAGTAAAAATGAATGGATACTTACAAAAATATAGATTGCCCAGATGAACATAGGAGGAAATAAATTACTTAAATAATCCAATCTTATAAAAAGAAATTGAACAAGTTATCAGTGAACTCCCTAAGAAAATATCTTTTGGGCCATATGGATTTACATGTGAATTCTATGAAACATTTAAAGAACAATTAATTCCAATATTACACAAACTACTTGGGAAAATAGGGAAGGAAGGAATCCTGCCAAAGGCATGGTGATGCTATCTAAACTATGTAGGGTAAAAACAAAAAAATTTTCTGATGAATTGAAATCATTTCTAGTGATATGAAAAGGTGCTCTAAATCTAAATCACAGTTGATCAGAGAAATGCAAATTAAGACAACTCTCAATTGGGCTAAGAAGACAGGAAAAGACAACAAAGAATGTTGGAGGGGATATGGGACAACTGGGACAATAATGCATTGTTAGTGGAATCATTAGCAAATCCAACCATTCTGGAGAGCAATTTGGAACTATATCCAAAGGATTATCAAATTGCATACCCTTTGCCCCTGCAATGTTTCTACCGGGCCTATATCCCAAAGAGATCTTACAAGAGGGAAAGGGACACACAAGTGCTAAAATGTTTGTCCAACTCTTTTGGTAGTGGTAAAAAATTGGAAACTAACTGGATGCCTATCAGTTGGAGAATGGCTAAATAAGTTGTGGTATATGAATTCTATGAGATATTACTATTCTATAAAAAAAGATCATCAGGATGATTTCAGAGAGGCCTGTTTTTTTTTGTTTTTTTTTTTTTTTTGCATGAAAAAGTGAGCTTAGCATGAGTAAACTCACACTAAGTGAAATGAACCAGGGGATCATTGTATATGACAATAGCAAGTTTATATGATGATCACTTCTGATAGTTGTTCAAAAATGAGATGATTTAGGCCAATTCCAATAGACTTGTGATGGAAAGAAACATTCTTCACCCAGAGAGGGGAATGTAGATTACAACATAATATTTTCATTCTTTTTGTTGTTGTTTGCTTGTATTTAAAAATTTTTCTTTATAATTTATTTTTCCCTTTTCGATCTGATTTTCCTTGTGCACCATGATAATTATAGAAATATGTAGAGAAGAATTGCACATGTTTAACATACATTGGATTACTTTCCATTTAGGGTAGGAGATGAGAAGGAATGGAAAAAAAAATTTTTCCAATACAACGTTTTGTAACAATGAATGTTGAAAATTATTTATTCTTTTGTTTTGAAAATAAAATGATTTAATTTAAAAAATGAATTCTATAAATAGGAAATCTCCTTCTCATATAGCAATATCAATATACTACTTGTTCTTGCTAGAGCCTAGATCCTATTGGAGGATCCTAAAAGTGGATTTTGTTTTTACCCCTTCATAGTCTGATTAGTTATTTCAAATTAAATTGTTTTCTATATTAATTACAAAGAAGCTTCTATGGGATTAGACAAAATGGATCCTAGAGTCAAGAAAATTTTAAAATGTGATCTTGAACTGCAAAGTACAAAAATAATATCCCAAAAAAGAGATCTAAAATCAACATTAATGAGTACTGTGTATAATAGACATAATCAAACACATGCTAGAATTTTATGTTAAATAGCTTTGAGCTTTTCCTTTGTTTAAAGTACTATTCTAAATAATTATAATATGACTCTGGAGGGCATTTTTTTCAGAATCTAGATTGGAAACGAATATGGCAGGAACTTTATGAACCTGAATAAGAAAGAGATTGGCCATAATAATGTTCTTTCTTGTTTACTCCTAAAGACTTCTCACCTAAAGTCACAGTTACAAATTTACATCTCTGATTTAAATGAACTGAATTTCAGTCACCTATATTTCTATCAATTGTTATAATAAACAGGAACTCAATGTTTTAACTAAATTGAACCTATTCTATTCACTTAAAAGTTCATTCATTCTGGTCTATTTTCTTCTGCATTTTATTTCCTGTTTTCTTGGATATAAATGGAACTTTCATTCATAATATTGGGTTTACTTTCAACTTTAAGATGCATATCTCAGAAGTTTGTGTGAAGATATTTAACTACATTGTAATCTATAATGATATCCTAATGGAAAAGACTTGTATTGGTTTAAATAAACAATCAATGATGGTAATCTGAAATTTTTTGGCATTATATGGTGCGCAAAACATTTATCCTCTAAGCACTCCATGACACAGAAAGTTCAATTTTCAGTATTCTTGAGAAAACTTTGCTGCAAAGAGGCCAAGTGAATTCAAGTTCTCTTCTATTGGTCCTCTTGAAAATCAAATGCTAATTATTCTCTCTAGAATAGAAAGATGTTAATTTATTGGTGTTGAGCTTGCCAACTGCATTACTATAGCACAGGTTGTATATTTCAAACCAATTTACTATTATACTGCCTAGTGCTACAGAAATACTAAATTATACCTATACTCATCAATACTTGTAAACACTGTACTAATTGAGAGTGGATTATTTACTTAACAAAAAAAAACATATATGAACACCACCATGCTGATTTCTAAAAGACCTAGAAAACATTTCTTAAACCAGTTCTTACCACAAAGCTTTTTTTTTTTTTTTTTTTTTTGCTGAAGCAGAGATAAAATTTTTCAAGATAAGAATCAGAAAAGTGCTCATCAATTAGCACATATTTCAAACAAATTTTGGGTGCTCAAATTTTTGTGCTTTGAGTATAGTTATCAAGATTCAAAAGTAAATTAGTGTAAGAGGTGTAAGGAGGCTTTTTATGGTACATGCAAGTTATAGCTTAGTTATCATTGGTAACTTAAGCTTACAAAAAAAGGAAAATACCAAACAAATTTTCTCCTAAAGTCATTAATCACTGGGTTTACCAATCTTTTACCAGATTTGGGATACCTAAATAGAACTAAATTAATTACAGGGGAAGGGGATAGGAAGCACCTTGCATAGCAAGTACTTAATTATAAAATGTAGGCTTATCCCCCAAATGATAAATGACCAAAGGATATAAACATACAATTTTCAGATGACAAAATTAGTCATCTCTAATCATATGGGAAGTGTGCTCTAAATCGTTATTGATTAGAGGAATTAAAATTAAACAACTCTGAGGTACCACCTCATATATCTCAGATTGGCTAAGATGACAGGAAAAGATAATGATAAATATTAGAGGGTGTATAGGAAAAATGGGACACTATTGCTTTGTTGGGGGAGTTGTAAAATGATCCAACTGTTCTGGAGAGCAATCTCAAACTATGTTCAAAGGGCTATCAAATTGTGCATACCCTTTGACACAGCAGTGCCACTATTGGGTCCATACACCAAAGAAATTATAAAAGACGGAAAAGGACCCACATGTACGAAAGGTTTGCAGTAGCTCTTTTCATGTTAGCAAAGAATTGGAAAATGAGTAGATGCCCATCAATGGGGGAATGGCTGAATAAGCTGTGGTATATGTATATAATGGAATATTATTGTTCTATAAAAAATTATGAATAAGGTAATTTTAAAAAGGCCTGAAAAGATTTATACTGCTGAGTGAAGCAAGCAGAATCAGGAATGCATTGTACACAATAACATCAAGCATGTGTGATGATCAGTTGTGAAAAACTTGGTTCTTCTCAGTGGTTCAGTGATCTAAAGCAATCCCAATAGACTTTGGACAGAAAATGCCATCTACCTCCAGAAAAAGAACTATAGAAATTGACTATAAATCAACACATGCTATGTTCACTTCTTTTATCTGTTCTTTTCTCTCCCATGATTTTTCCCTTTTGTTCTGATTTTTCTCTTCCAATATGATTCACAAAATAATGTATATTAAAATAAATAAGTTAAAAATCTAAAAGTTAAAATGTAGGCTTAAAATAAAATGTAGTTCCTCATCTTAATTTAACATGTTTATTTCCACTAGTGTTGTCAAAAATATTTTTAAGGATATAAAAGACAGTCCCATTTTTAATTAGGTGTGGTATAGACACCCAAATGAGCTGTGTAATAGATTCTCAACATCTTGTTTCAGTGAGAGGCATACTATCTCTGAAGTTGGAAGGCCTCATTCAAATTCTTTCCCTTAATATACGACTAATGTAAATTCCCTTTACTTCCCATAGTTTTTGTTTTTAACTTTTTAGTGGTAATACTCTAGTAAGCTCCATTTTCAACAATATTATGCATAAGATGTTAAGAGAACTTCTATTAGCTACAGCTTTTGAGTCAGTCATGAGGAAAATTTAAAATAATTTTAAAAATCAAAATGTGTTTGAAACCTTTGCAGTATAAGAACCATAAACACTGGAACAGACATGATTTCTGAAATATAAGATAATTTGATAATCTCATTAACTGGCATTTCTAAGTTCTATGGTTTTGTGCTTTTTATGAAGCAGCTACATAATTAATAAAATAAGTAGGGTTGAAGTAATGATGCATAAAGGAATGTATTTTTTCCTTTAACAGGAACTAATTAGTATCCTGGTTAGCATAAAATGAACATGGTTTCCAACAATTCTAAATGCCCTTTTTTAATTCTGAAAATGAATTTGGTCTTGGTTAAGTGGTTAGAAGAGATTAAAGGTAAAATATTCATTATTAAGTTTTCAGTAGGTCATATTTTAGAAACTGCCTAGTAATATAATTTAGCTGTGTCTTACTCCCAAACAGGCTATCCTGGATGTTTTCCCATAAAATGTATATGGCCCAAATCCATATTTCTTAATATAACTTTTCTCCCCACTTGTTACCATGCCTCTTTCAATACAAGAATATCATATCAACCAAGAATTGATTTATTGAATCAGTAAGTAATACTTCTTTATGAGCCTTACACCACCCAGCATAGGGCTTGTCACTTTTCACACATATTCAATCCCTGATCTTTTGGAGTTATTGTCATGGAACTCAACCTAAAACTAAAATTTACCTTCAAATCATAACCAGTCAGGCAGTCATTGATCCAGTTCATCTTGCCATATTCTTGAGACCAAGCATGAGCACTTCCTTGGTTGTTTCTCCAACTATTAGAAATCATTCTACTTCTAGCTGTAGTTACACTAATCAGATGAAACTTGCCAAAAAGATTATTTTACAGAGAAGTCAGACAGGGCAAGTAATCACAAAGTGGTCAGAAAAGTGATACAAGAACATCCTCTGTCTCTTAAGAACTTAAGAATTGAATGTATGACATGAAAGGCACTGGAACTGAATGGTGCAGCATGCCATGCTCTCATGATGAAAGGTGTTATTCCCTATGAGCAAAGCAGAATTGAATAATTTCAGGAGCAACACGAAATACACTCTCTTAAGTATATCCATAATAGAGATATAGTTCTCAAAAGTTAAACATCTAATCTTCTCATATACGGATGTAAAGTTTTTAACTTTTAAAAGAAAAAAAAACTATTTTTTTCTTTCCTTTTTATTATTTATGCTTCTTTTGAGTTCTGTATTTGAAGACCAAATTTTCTGTTCAGTTCTGGTCTTTTCATCAAAAATGAATCAAATTCACCTATTTCATTGAATGTCCATCATTTTCCCTAAAAGATAGTTGATTCTTGATTGTAATAAAAGTTTTTTTGCCCCTCAGAATATCATATCCTAGCCTTTTCTCTCCTTTAAAATAGAAGCTGCTATGTCCTGGGAAATCCTGCTTGTGATTCCTCAATATTTGAATTGTTTCTTTCTGGCTACTTGCCTTTTACAGTAGCTAGATCTCCTTGATCTAGTAATTCTGAAATTTACCTACAATATTCTTTGGAGTTTTCATTTTGGGGTCTCTTTCAGGAGGTGATTGGCAAATTCTATCAATGTATATTTTACCCTCTGGTTCTAGAACATCAGGACAGTTTTCCTTGTAGATTTTATGAATGATATTTTTAGGGTCTTTTATGCATCATGGTTTCAGGAAGTCTAATAATTCTCAGATTATCTCTCCTGAATCTTTTTCCCAAGTCAGTTGTTTTTCCAATGATGTATTTTACCTTTATTTCTATTTCTTTATTTTTTACTGTTTTGTTTGACTGATTCTTGATGTCTCATTGAGTCATTCACTTCCATTTGTACAATTCTAATTTTTAGTGAATTATTTTCTTCAATTAGCTTTTTTATCTTCTTTTGCGTGTGGCCAAATGAACTTTTAAATGAGTTGTTTTGTTCATCGGCTTTTTGTTTCCAATTCATAAATTTTGTTTTTCAACAATTTTTTTCTTTATTTTATCACATCTATTTTGTATGGAGTTATATGATTTTCCATTTTCATAAAATCTATTTTCAGGAGTTTTCTTCAGATAATTGCTGTTGTTCTTTTCTAAACTCTCCAGCAAAGCTTTCACTTCCTTTCCCTATGTTTCTTCCAACTCTCTTTTAAAATCTTTTTTGAATTCTTCTAAGAGAGCACTGTGAGATAGAGACCAACTCATATCACTCTTTGGGGCTTCATCTGGAGATGATTTTCCTTTAGTGTCCTCAAGGTCTGTGGTCTGTTATTCTTTTTCTCCATAAAAGCTATCTATTGTCGAAGTTCTTTTTTTTTTTTTTTTTTTTTTTTTGCTTTTTTGCTCATTTTTAAAGGATAAAGTCTGCTCTTAGGAAAAGGGGAGATTTTCCCAAGCTTCCTGTCAAAGCCACAGGAGCTTTGTTCTGCCCTGGGGGTAGTGTTACTGGTTTCCTTTCAGTGTTAATGGATGTGGCCAAGTCCTTCATTATTCTGGGCTTAAGGACTTACTATTTGTTTTTTGTAATTTTGATGGATGTCTTACAGTTAGTCTGTTGATCCACTGGCTTCTTAACTAGGACACAGTAGCCATTGCTGCTATATTTTGGCTAGGAAGCTCCTGTAATGGTGAATGTATGCCACATTGCCCTGGATCCCTGCACTGTGCCTGTGTTCAGTTTTCTTCTTCCACGCTTGATTGAAACAGAACATTTCTGAAGTTCTTCCAAAATATCTTCTCCTGGTAATTGTTTACACTCCAAATATTTGGGTGTTGTGTTATTCTAAAACAATGTTAGAGGCTTGATCTGAGAAAAGCCAGGAAGAGCTCAAACAAAGAACAACCTATTCTCTGCTATCTTTGATCCACCCAAAAATTAGTCCAAAAATGGAAATGATAGGGTGGATAAACTGTTGGAGGAAATGGGATTAGGTAGGATTTCTTGGAGGGAAAAACAAATAAGTAATCAATTAATATCAAAGGGTATTATTAAACAGATATAGTATTTAGCTGTTAATTGGAAAGATAGCTGGTCTCAGTTAGGAAATAATGGGTTCAAGCAAAGCCTCTTATAAAATTGATTGTGCTATCTTGTATAAGTCACCACCTTTTATAATCCTCAACAACTATATAAGACAATGAGTATATTGGTAATATTGAATATCCCACTGACTACCCACCCTAAATGAAATTATAATCATAATTTTACATATAGAAATATAACTATGGTATAAATTATAAACTTAAAAAGAAAATCAGGTTTTGACGACTTATTAGTAAGCTTTTAACTGAGTGACCCAGAGAGGATAAAAATTTAGAGAAAATTCCAAAAACAGAAGAATTTCATCCAACAACCTGAGTAAAAAAAAAAAAAAAAAAAAAAAAAGCTTTCTAATTATGGAGTATGATCACGACATCAGAACAGGGGACAGGTTGATTAAGCATAAAAATCTCTTATTGACGGTGCACAAAATATAACATGGTCCTGAAATGAGTGCCTTATCTAAAGACTATAGTTGAGTCACAGTGGGAAGTCAAAGACATAAGTTGAAAAAGATTGTTTAGAGAGCTCTGCTCCTTGTTTGTATATACAAATTTTACAAAAAGGAACACCTAGTCTATTAGTCAATGACGAAGATTGCTAAAAAGTTATAGTTACCCCTTATAAAGTCCTGCTTCCGTAAGGAATGTTTCAATCATTGAGAGAAGTTTTAGTCCTTTCAGGGATGGTAAAATAAAGAAAGAAACAAAAAAAAAGTTATGTCTAAAGAAAAATATTTTACTTTAATAAATATTAACTTTTTTATGCTGTAAAGGAAGAGGAAAATATCTTTAGTTTAATGTAGGAAAATATGGTCAAAATCTGTTTATGAAGAAACTCAGTGTCCAGAGATTTTCTGACATTAGTAACAGCCAATAGAAAACTTAGAAATGAGAAATAATATATAATGCATAAGGAAAAATAGGAAAGACCAGACTGATTGTGCTACACAACAATAAATTATGGAAAAAAAATAAAAGGAATTGTCTCACTTTCTCTCAAAATAGAATATTCCCACTAATCTTTAATCTTAATCTTAAAGTTTCCCACTGAAACTTTAGGAGTAATTCATTTCGTAGTGTTGGACATTATTATTTCTAGGCACCATCTTTGTAATGCAAAAAGTGAAATATATTGTTTAATTATGAGTGAGTTTGTAAAATTATTTTCATTCCCCATGGTAACAAGAGAAAACTTAATATATAAGAGGATATTGAGTGTTGAAATGGAGGATGAAGATTTTTTTTAAGATTTTAAAATTAAAGTATAAGTAAAGAGAATTTAGAGATACCTAGAACACACCCCACATTTTCCAGGAAAAAAACAAAACAAAACTTCATCCTCCTCATGGTTTATACAACTTATAAGGTATTATTTAGATAGTTATACTAAGTATGATTTCCTTCTGAATATTTTATCGTATTATTTACAAAGTCCAAAAAATTTTTAATTGAAAACTTTCTTTTCCAAGTATAATAATAGAAAGAGTATGTCCCCACATGCTTGGGCTAATTAAATTTGTTCATTAAATCTAAAATAGATCCGAAAAGAAAAATGCAGAGACATGGGTCCATAAACTTAAGGAAAATTATTTTTTTTAATTTATTTAATTTTTTATTAAAGCTTTTTATTTGTATAACATATGTATGGGTAGTTCCCCAGCATTGATCTTTAGAAAGCTTTCCATTACAACTTTTACCTCCAGTCCCCTCCCCTCCCCTAGATGGCAGAAAGTCCACTACATGTTAATAATGTTGAAATGCTTGAGAAATTATGCAAGAAAAATCCTATCTACAGGAAAAAAAAAGAATCAGAGAAAGGCAACACAATGCAAGCGAATGTCAACAGAGATCATGAAAATGTTACGTTTTGGTCCATATTTCATTTCCCTCTCTCTGGGTGTATATGGTTTTCTTCAGTGAACAATTGGAACTGGTTTGAGACAATTCTTTGTTGCAGAGAGCCATGTCCATCAGAATTGATCTTCATGAAATACTGTTGTTGCTGTGTATGATGATCTCCTGGTTCTGCTCCTTTCACTCAGCATCAGTTCATGCAAGTCCCTCCAGCCCTCTCTGAAATCGTCCTGCTGGTCGTTTCTTACAGAGCAATAATATTCCATAGCATTCATATACCATAATTTATTCAGCCACCCTCCAATTGACGGGCATCCCTTCAGTTTCCAGTTTCTAGCCACTACAAAAAGGGCTGCCACAAACACTCTTGCACATGCGGGTCCCTTTCCCTCCTCTAAGATCTCTTTGGGATATAGGCCCAGTAGAAATATTGCTGGGTCAAAGGGTATGCACAGTTTGACAACTTTTTGAGCATAGCTCCAAATTGCTCTCCAGAATGGTTGGATCCGTTCACAGTTCCACCAACAATGTATTAGTGTCCCAGTTTTCCCACATCCCCTCCAACATTCATCATTAT
>JAJPUD010019761.1:0-25941 GCA_023553655.1 Myrmecobius fasciatus | reverse complement strand
TCCTTTTACAAGACAAAAATAATTCTTCTACGGAAACAAAGGAAAGACAATTATATTAATTACCATTAATTCAAAATTTTAAAAGAAAATCCTATCATACAGTTTATAGTGATTTATACAAATCATTCACTTTGACCTAGTGTGTGTTTTATACCAGGAATGCGAAGATGGTTCAACAGCAGAAAAACAGTAATCACAATTAATTAACACAATTACATAGTAGTTAATATAGGTAACTTATATAATTATGGTATTTAATATCATTATTCATATTAAAATTTAATTTCATATGATTAATCAAAGTATAATTTTAATGATTATTACTATATCAACTATATTAAATATGTTAAATATTTTATACAAATATATTTTGTATACATATATATATAAATATATGTAATCATCACAAACTACATGATTACCTCAAGAGATGTAGAAAAACTTGACAACATATCAGATTCTTTTATACTAAAAATTCTATAAAGTATAAGCAGAGACCTTATTTTAATGTCATAGAAATTATCTAAAATCAAAAGGAAGTATCATGTGCAATGAAGGTACAATAGAACCTTTTTCAATAAATATGAGTGAAACATGTTCATTTGATATAGTTCTGGGAATGTTAGCAATAGCAACAAAACAAGAAAAAGATATTTAAAAGAATAAAGATGGGTAAAAATGATGTAAAATTATCCTTGTTTACTGATCTGATAGTTTCCTAGAAAAGATACTAATTGAAATAATAGTTTCAGCAAAATAGAAGCCTACAGAATAAATCCATAAATCCTTGTAAAAATACAAAAAACAGTAATAGGAAAATTTCATTCCCAATAACTACAAAATGTTTAAAATATCTGGGGAATCAATAACCCAAAGGTCAGAAAAGTATTGTACAAATTTAATTATAAAGTGCTCTTTAAAGAAATTAAGAAAAATTAAATAGCTGGAATAATATTCAGAGCTCATGGCTAAGCCATGACAATAATGACAAAACTACCAAAATTTACCCACACTTTTAATAGCATACCAATCAAATTACGAGAAAATATTTTATAGAAATTGATAAAATTATTTTTAAAAATTCATTTGGAAAAATGTACACTATCAAAAGATATAAAAAAAGTAGGGATGAAGGGAAAAGCAATAAAAATCCTCTGATATTGGTTAAAGAATAGAGAAATGAATCAATGGAATGGATTATACAAGGAGACTTCAAAATAACAGATATTTGATAAAGTAAAAAAATTACTTGGGCAAAAAATTCCTTATTTGAAAAAAAAAACTGCTGGGAAAACTAGAAAGCAGTCTGGTAGAAAATAAGTTAACACCAATACCATACACTAAAATTTGTAACAGTGTAAATAAATACATGGTCTTAATATTACTACTCTTTTTTTTGTTTGTTTGTTTTATTTTTGCTGAGGCAATTGGGGTTAAGTGACTTGCCCAGGGTCACACAGCTAGGAAGTGTTAAGTGTCTGAGACCAGATTTGAACTCAGCTCCTCCTGACTTCAGGGCTGGAGCTCCATCCACTGCACCATCTAGCTGCTCCTATGGTCTTAATAGTAAAGAAAATAACTATGTATAAGACATGTATTCTTAACCAAATAGGAGATAGAGACAATTATAAAAGATAAAATGGTCATAGATTATTTGAAACTGAAAAGTTTCTGTACAGACAAAATCAATTTCTCTAGAATAAGAAAGGATTTGCCTGAATGAGAGAAAAAATATTTTTATCAAATTTGTCTGATAAGGGTTTATTATCCAAGATATAAAAACAATTAATGAATATATACATATATGTACACACATACATATTATATGCACATATAATAATATAACATATGCTAATACTTATCTTCAATAGTCAAAGCATATGAACTAAACAGATATCAAAAGAATAACTGAAAAATATTCACAAACATATGAAAGAATTTTTGAAATCACTAATGACAAGAGAAATACAAATCACAACAACTGAGGTTTTACTTCATACTTTGCAAATTGGCAAAAATAGTTAACAGCAACAAGTCAATTCTAGAGGAGAACAGATGTACAAATATATGTTTAATACATATTATATATATTAGAGTATACTAATAATAATTGGTGAAACTGTGAATCAGTGCAATCACTTTGGAAAGTAATTTGGAATTGTACAAAGTGACCAGAATGTCCAGCCCGGACTCCATTACTAGATTTATAACCCAAGGAAGTCACCAATAAAAAGAAAGTCCCAAATATTCTAAAATATTTATAGCAGTACTTTTTGTGATAGCTAAGAACTGGAAATAAAGGAGATGTCCATCAACTGGAGATTGATTAAACAAACTGGTGATAAGGAAATATTATTGGGCTATAAGAAATTATATACATATGATGAACCCAGAGAAGCATGGGAAGTTCTATAAGAACTTAGGAAGAGTAAAGTAAGCATAGCCAAGAAAGCAATATACACAATAATTACAACAATGTAAAAGGAAAGAACAACTTTACATCAAAAATCAAAAGTAAATGTAGTGAAATTATGAAGATCAATTAGAACTGAAATAAAGAGACATTTCACAACAATGCCAAGCTACTCTTCATGGAAGTAGGATGTCCACAGAGATTACTTATTGAACTCTTTCAATGAATCTATTAATTGTGCTGATCTTTTTCCCCTCTAAAAATTTCTCTTTGTGATTGATACAAGATGGCTCTCTAGGAGATTTGGAAGAGTTACTTGGAGTATAAAAATAGAAAATATCAATAAAAACTTACTTGAAAAAGCAATCTATTGGGAGTGGAGTCAAGATGGCAGAGAAAAGTTCAGGACACACCTGAGAACTCTCTCCCAAAAACCTTTAAATAATGCCTCAAAACAGTGGAGGCAAGATGCATTGTTTATACTTGGATCTGGGCCGAAGTCCTGAGTCTCAGTCCTAGGATGAGGAGGAGCACTAGCACATCAGAGCAACAGGAGAGTTGGGACACACAGTTCCAGAGAGTGCTTGTGGTCACTCACAGGCCAGAGCACAGGGCCTCTCCCTAGATCATACTACCTTGGATGAAATGAAAACTTACAGGTCCCCAGAATTATCTCTGAAAACAGCTGCACAAAAAACAAAAAATCTAAGGCTCTGGACAGTGCACCCTCCACTTTAGCATCAAGTTAAAAACAAGAAATGGGCTGGGAAAATGAGCAAAAAGCAGAAAAAATATCCTACAAGATATCTACAGAAATCACAAGTTCAGAAGATAACCACAAATTCAAAACTTGTAATTAAAACCTCAAAGAAAAATATAGATTGGTCTCGGGCCATGGAAAAGTTCAAAAAGGATTTTAAAAATAAAGTAAGAAGTAGAGGAAATATTGGGAAAAGAAGAACATCATAAACAGAGTCAACAGCCTTTTAAAGGTGGCACAAAAAACACTGAAGACAATAACACCTTAAAATATAGAATACGCCAAATGGCAAAAGAGGCATGCACGCGCACACACACACACACACACACACACACACACACACACGTAAATATGTTCTATATTCTTCTTGAAGATTTAAGTTAAGCTACTGGAAGTCACCTTTTATCTCTTTTTCAAAATAAGCTTTCCTTATCTAAGAGAAAAAATATCTAAAGTTTAACTTTGGGGAGAAAGTACACAACAATTTGGGTCTGATTCTATGAATGAATTTTTTAACCCCATAATAACAATGCCATGATATGCAAAAAATATTTTTCTTTCAGCAAACTCTCATTATTTTTGTCTTAAAAATTAAGTAGTTAATTAACCGAAGGATCATAATTGTATAGAATAAAGGAAATAATTTTATTTTTAGAGAGGTAATACTGGGGAACAGAAAGATCACTAGAATTAGCATCAGGATAAACTTGTGTTCAGATCCAAAACTTATTAGCTCTGTGATCCTGGAAAGTCACAACCAAGGTAAACTAAGGTAAACTAAGTTTCATCATCTGTAAAAGGTTACTTAAATTTTACAACAATTACAATATTACTTGAACTAATTACCTGCCAAAGTTGGTATAAGGAAAGTACTTTGTTAATTTCAATGTTATAAAAATGTAAGCCTTTACTGTTTAGTTTTTAACATACATAAAAATTTATCTCAACTTCTGTTGAATTTAAATACATGAATAAGAATGTAATAAAATAATAAAAACAGACTAAAGAAAACAGTCTTGTTAATGACCACATATGTTCAGAAGGTTCTATAATTTACCAAAGCTAAAGTAAGAAATGTATATATTGATACTGCTAAGCAATAAGAAAAACATGCAAATTAGTTTCTTAGTGAATTTTTAATATGGAAAAATAATACATTTGGGGAAATGATAATAAGAAAAATTAGCTTAATCTGAGTTTACACTTGGATACTGAGTCAATCCATAGAGCAAAGAACTGATATACCTGATTTTTATTAGCTTTTTCTGATGTCTTGCCTTTTATAATAATCATACTTTTGGCTCAGTATCCCTCCCTCACAGAGTTACAAAGTCTATTTTAAACGAAAAAGAAAGACAAAAGAGAAAAGGAAAAAAATCAATACAACTGGTCAATGCATTGAAAAATTTCTCATATTTCTTCATGATTCCTGTTTTTTAACTATTAAAAATAGTGTTAATTAAATGTTTCCTGTATGTGATATCTTTTCATCTGTTCAGGGGACTTTTTAATTTTATAGGGTAATAAAATCTATTTACATTCAAAGTTTAATGGTTAAATTTAATTCTTCCTCTATTATTCTCTCTTATATTATCTTTTATAATTAAAGAGCACAATCTTCCATAGTTAACTAAGATTAATCAATATTGTATTGATGTATATTTATACGAGTCTTTTACTTTCTCCTCAACATAGTTACAAGTACAATTCTTAAATTTCTATGTTACCTTTATAAGTTTTTCAAAGGTTCCATTTCTATTATTTTTCCTCCTATCCAGGCTGTAATAGCCCCAAATCAAGAGCCCTTTCTAGTTGTCCTGATTTATATCTTGCCATTGGATCCAGATGTTCCTAGAGGAGAAGTGAGGTTGATGATTTTGCACAGCCTTCTCTCACTTAAATCCAATTCTCTATATACCATGGCTTCATCTCTCTGCTATCATGGTCCTCTTTGAGAACAAAAGACAAACAATAACAAGCCCCAAATCACTTAAAAGAATTTTTTTCTGGGTAGGATTTTTTTTTCCAAGTAAATGTATATTCATGGAAACTGTAATTTATTCTTGAAAATTTCTGAAATACCTTTGTTATAACTTTTCCTCATGGAAAAAAATGAAAGTCCTAAACAGGGCCCTTTCAATGTTTGTCTTGTTTTTGTATTTTTTCAGGTTTGAAATTGAATGAAAAGAATTAATTTACTGGCAACTTAGATACCACAAGATGTAACTTCATGTAACTTCACTGAGTTTGGCAAGTGTTTATCATTTTGTTTTCATATTTCTAGTTCCTTGTCTGTAAGAGGGTTTAGTAAATGCTTATTGAATTGGATTGTATAAATTTACCTTTATATACTAGCATTAAATTATTATAATTAAATATCATTTAGTGGTTCATGTAATCATCTTTTAGGATGGATTCTACTAATTTTAAATCTTTCTAGATCAACCTAGTGCTGTCTCATTAGCATAGCTCATGGAAGTCTATGCAAATTATTGAACTGCTAATATTTCAAGGAATTTTAATCACCATGTAAGTTAATTGGTATTTCCCAAGCTTTGACAAACCTGGCTTAACAGTATTTGATTCTCTGACTGCATTTAGTCAAACTTGGGACTGACCTATGTTGTAGAACTTGATTCCTACTGAATTATTCACTAGTATTATGATTAATTAGCTCACAACATTTATGATACAAAGAGTGCTTACCAATAATCACTGCCTGGGATGCTCCAATTGAATGCCATGGATTTTAAACAGGGTGTAGGTATTTCTCAATTAGTAAAATTCTGACATTTATGCCACCATATAACCAACCCTAGGGAGTGAATGTATGAACAAGAAATGGTATTTTGTTCCTATATAGAGACTTTACTAAATAAACTAGCCAATTTAAACCACTTGAAACTGAATATTGCCTATTGGTATCATCCTTGATTCAGTCCAAAACCAACTGATTTGATCACTATTGGCTGAGTAGTTAGCATATAGGTGATGCAGTCAGACCACATTATACTTATATAAAAAATTCAATTTTGTTTGATATGTTCAATTCTTGATTTACTAAGGATTTATTTTTCTTTATTTTCATAACATTTTTTAGAAAAGCAAAAATAAATTTATTATTTATTTATTTAAATATTAAGTAAATTGAATATTTAAATATTAATTTATTTATTAACTTTAAGTTAGAGACTATGTTAATTTTAGCAAAGATTCCATAGAAGTCCTACTTTGATGATTCATTGGCACATGAAAGTGATTTAGGCTCTCAAAAGTTATACAGGTGAGGTTTAAGCTTTGAAAGTTCTATGAAATCAAAAACACTTTGCATATGGTCCTGATGAAAGACTGTTTCTGCTGTCCAAATACCAGCAGGTTGGTTACTAGGTAATTACTCCTTTGTCTATAGCAGACTTAATAGACTTCAGTCTTGTGAGGCCTCTTTCTACTTTTAATATGACAGTATAAGGGTTGGTAAACTGCAGCCCATGAGTCATATTCAACTGCTACTTGTTTTTATATGATCTGCAAACTAAGGATGTTACATTTGTAAATGAAATATTGTTATTTTTTAAAATGTAAAAACCATCCTAAATTCCAAGCTTATACAGAAACATATGGTGGGCTGGATTTGGCCCGATGCAGTATGTGGACCCCTAGTGCAGTGCAGTGGAAAAGAGAATACCAGAAATCATAAATGTTTAGATTATCTATAGACATTAATATAACCTTTATAACTCAGATTATGAAATGCTAAGAAGTAGAGGCAAGGAGGGAATACATTTTGGGCATGGGGGACAGCCTGTGAAAAGGCACAGAGACAGGAAATAATGTCATGTATTAGGAACAAAAGTGAAAAAACAGAAATGAATTCATCAATGTCAACAACTGAACCACATTCACAGACTTTCTTGCTGTATATGAATGTAGAAGGCATTAAATAGCCTTTTATGGCTTTTTTATGGCTATAAAATGGAAAGATAATTCACAGGTACTTCTTGGGCAACTGGGGAGCCTCAAATTATGTCAAGGAGGAGGGAGAAAGGTAGGGAATATAGCATGGCTTATGTGTCAAGCAGTTTGCTAAATGCTTTATAAATGTCTCATTTGACCAATCAATCAGAAGCATTTATTAAACAACTACTATATTCCAAGCACTGTGCTAAATGCCAAAACCATGAACAAAGGCAAAAAGATTCTCTGTGCTCAATGAGCTTACAATCTGAGAGAGACAACATGTAAACAACTAAGTACAAAAACCAATATATCCAGGATAAATTCAAGATAATCTCAGAGGCACTAGCATTAAATCAGACATGATAAAAGCTTTTAGAAGGTAGAATTTTAATTGGGGCTTTAGCCAGGTTATCCAAGAGGTGGAGATGAGGAGGCAGAGATTCAGACATGTGAGACAGCTAGTGAAAATGCGGTCAAAAGATGGAGAAAGATTTTATGAAACAATCACTTCATTTGTAGAGCTCATGACCATGGCAAAGGGTTCATCATTAAAATTATTATTGTTTGTGTCAATATCTGATAAAATAAAATCTTTAAGAAACATTTTCTAATCATTGGCTCTTTGCTTTTTTTGAGAGGATGAATACAGATAAAGAAGGTGAAAAGTATGTTGCAAAATATGATTTAGGATTAAAATTTTAAAAGGTAAAAGGTTTTCAGATTTTTCAGAAATTTCAAGCTTCTATAAAATGAATAATTTCCTTGAAAAGAAGATCAACATGCACTGGATATGGCAATCATTGAACAATGAAAAAGAAAACCCATATTTTAACAGTGGGTCAGTAATGAGTTGCCTATGTGAGAGACATTTCAGAGTCAGCTTTCTGCAATAAGTCAGATAATTGATAAATTGGGCCAAAAGTAAAAATCCAAAGTATAAAGATTAGAAAACAATATGTGAAATTGCAAAAGCTACAACCTTACCTATTTAAACAAGGTATTAACTTTGAAAATGAGAAAGTAATAAAAATAGAGATATTACTAATTATCATTTGTGAGAGAAATTTATATGATTCAAAATAATCATCACAATGAAAAGGCCAGAGGAGCTCAGGAAGTATCTTAGCCAGCTAACAGGTAATCTTTTTGCCAAGCAGAGAAAAATGATACTTGTTAAGACAACTCAGTTTAGAATGTTAAAAAATCATTTGCAAACCATTCAGATGCAGAAAAAGAGGAGGAATATGAGGAAACAAACTCGGTGTTGAAGCACTATTCTGCTTGTTGCTATACACTTTTAAATATTGAGGCTCTCAAACTACACAACATATTAGAATCAGAGGTTTTTTATTAACTGTGCTGAGGGGGCTTGTGAAACCAGATTTTGAGAATGCTAATTTCCATCTAATATTGCATACCCTTCAAAGAACACCTTTAGATTTGTAACTCTTTTATGTAGTCATTCTAGCACCTTGTAATTAGAACTTGAGCATTGGTCAGTTGGTCTCTTAGGCTAATACATTATAGACAAGTTTTCATCTGATTTAATGGAGAGTAGATCACCAATAAGATTGGATTCAAGGACTTGGATTCAAGGAAGTGTAACAGTAAATGCCTTAGAGTTCATACCCCACAAAAATCATACAGTTTGGGATTGTATAACATGTTAGGTTTTCATCACTGAGAGGTCAGGTTTTTTTCAATAACTTCAGAAAGGTTGTATGCTTTGACTTTTTAAATGTAAATTTACTATTGTTATGTTTTCCCCCAGGATCAAGATTTCTTTTTTTAATAATCTGGAACATATATCACTCTTTTCCCCCATGCAACCCATTTATCATCCAACATAAAGTTATATGGTGTTACTTTTGACAGTGTGAGGTCTGCTAACCAGAAGCTGGTGTATTGAGTTTGGGCTTTACCTCTCTCAGTTACTTTTATGTACTTATTGATTTCTCTTTATGTATCCCTTTCTCATCATCTTCTATTGATTGCCATCTATAAAGGGAAAATAATATAATGTGACTGGCAAAGTGTTCTGATGTGCTATGAATTATTTACTCATTGGATAATCTTATTCAGTCCTTTCAATTTTGAGTAATGTAATACTCCCATTGTGTCTTTGATGGCTCTCTTTCTATTATTCTTTAGAATCTTTTAACTGTGTGCCATTTGTTTTGTTCCTATCAGGGAAATGCCTTTATTTTATTTGTTCCCATTTATACTTAAAAAATGAAAACAAATAAATAAATCCCACTTGTTTATGTGATCAAAGATATTATTCTCAGTTCTTTATTTTCTTACTCACTAAAGTAGGTAATTGTATTGCACTCTTGTAAAATTATTTTACTTAAACCTAAGGCTTTCATGAACTATACAAAGTTACTAAATACTGTCCCTGGAAATACCTACTAGAGAATAAATAAGAAGGAAGATTACAGTTAAAATATCTGTTATTTAATAAACTCACTGCATCAAAATAAAGACAAGATATAGTTTCCACATCAGAGTTTTATCTAACCTGTTCTATATGGCTAAATATACCCAGCTCCAAGTCAATCAGCAGCATTTTTTTCTCTTTTCCTATATTAGCTGGGTAATTAAAGTTACTAATGGAAACTAAAGATACTCAAGGGAAAACTAACCAATCATCTTAATAACTTGAAAAAAGTTCAGCCTCACAAAAAAAAAACAAATCAGAAATTCAGGGTAAAGGAATGAGGGGAGAGTAATGGGAAAAGCTGAGTGACTCTGAAAAATACAACAGATCACTTAATGCAGTTTCATCCTCTACTGCCTGAAAAAGGGAGCTCCCATTCCATCAAATATTTCATGTGTCTCATCCTCTCTTCTTACCTTTCACCTTCTATTTCTAGTCATCTGTCATATTTACTCACTGTCAAAAAGAAAGTTTATTTTCCTTTCTGAAAACCACTTCCCTTTTGCACAGCTGGTCCTGTTTCCATTTATAGATCTGCATCAAGACTACAGATTTGTCTGTCCCTATATGTCAGCAAACCCATTAAGGCAGAAAAATATTCCATATCCTTTAAAAAAAATCCACATAGTATGCTTTATGTTTGTTGTACTGAACTCGGGCCAAAATACTCCTAGAAATTGTTTTAGGTCAACAAACAATCCAACCAACATATATAATCAAAGAAAAACATTCTGGTTGTACCATGAGGTTGAAAAGGCAATAGAGAAAAAGATGAACAATTCACTCCTTTGCACTGTACTATAACTATTAGTTTGTATTAACAAGGTTACCTCAAGCATCTTCATAAAATAGTAGCCAAGATGTAAAGCTTGATGGTGAAAAAGCCTGAAGTTCAATGTCATTTGAAAAAAAATGTAGAGATATAAAATTCAATTCATTCAATTTAGCCAATATCCAATTATATATATGATATATATAATAAGATATTTGAGTGTGCAAAAATGAATGCACTGACAAATTGATACTGACACTATCCATATTTCCAAGGGAAATAGTGGCCTTTCAGCCATGTTCTTCAGCAGTTTACATTATTACTTGGAGCCATAAAATTACATGGAGCTATAGAGAGTAGCACGCATGGCAGCCATCCCGCCATCCCCCTGTACACTGTCTTACCAGATTAAGAGTAACTTACAGGCCTCAAACCTGTTGGTGACTTAGAGGGATGTCCACCTCAAGGATGCAAAAAGATGTGCCAATGAGAACAATTTGTTCCAATGGCCACGAAGGTGCCTGAAACAGATACGACAGAGTGCTTAGAGCTTGGTCAGGCAAGATCATCCATTGCATCCTGAGCCAATGTCAGGTGTCTTAACTTTTGTCCTGACACTGGACTTAGTGACTCAAGAGGAGAAAATGAAGCTTGACAACTTTGGGCAGTTCTGTCTCATTTAAACCCAATTGATGTACAAGCCAAGATATTATCTGGGATGAACAATAACATCATTATAATTAGGTTGGGAGAATATATGCTCCCTTTTCAAGGGAAATTTTTTTTTCAAAAAAGGTTCTTCTACAAATATATTTTTACAGAAATAAATTTAGACAGTCTTCTGGCATTGCCCTTTTTCAGAATGGAGATTTATCTATTCCAATCCAGTGGCCACTGTTGAGTTTTTCAAATGCTGGTATGTTGAGTGTAACACTTTAATAATATCATCTTTTGGAATTTTAAATAGCTCAGTTGGGATTGTTACTTTATTTATTGTTAAGCAGTGCTTCCTAAAGTCCACTTACATGTTATGTCATTATATTTACAAAAAATATAATTATCCAGATTACCAAAACAGAAAATAAAGTATTTATATAACAATATCAGAAAAAGAAGTTAAACAGACATAAATGAACTCCCAAAGGAAAAAATCTGAGAACTAGATGGATTTACATACGAACTCTACCAAATATTTAAAGAATTGGAATTATATTCGAAAAAAAAGGTGAAGGGATGTTGCCAAATTCTTTTTATGACACAAATATTGTCTTAATACTTAAACCAGAGAAAGAAAATCATATGCCCAAAATAAGTCCATGACTTAGACAAGCAGGGTGACAACATAAGGGATCACAAAAGAAATTAGCTATTAGATCTATGAGTAGAGAAAGAAATCATTGCCAGACAAGAGAAAGAGAGTTTCACAAAAAAAGAAAAATGGGCAATTTTGATTACATTTTTAAAAATTTTTGCAAAAATAAAACAGCTAAAATTAAAACAAAAGCAAAAATTGAATAAAATCTCTAAAGCAAAGATCTTCTTGATGAAGAGTTTATTTTTAAGATATAAAAGAAACGGAGTTAAATTTATAAGAATAAAAACCAGGGGCAGCTAGGTGGCGCAGTGGATAGAGCACCAGCCCTGAAGTCAGGAGGACCTGAGTTCAAATTTGATCTCAGACACTTCCGAGCTGTGTGACCCTGGGCAAGTCACTTAACCCCAATTGCCTAAGCAAAAAAAAAAAAAAAAAAAAAAAGAATAAAAACCATTTCTCATTTGATAAAAGATCACAAGATATGAAGACAATTATCAGAGGAAGAACTCTAAGCAATAAATATCAATATGAAAAAAATGTTCTAAATAACTAATTATTAGAAAAACACAAATTAAAATAACTCTAAGGTTCCACATCATGTTCATTAGATTGGAAAATGACAAATAGTGATTTCTTATCCCCAAATCTCTGGGTTGTCAAAGATGAGATTATTATGATCATTTACTACTGAGTAGTATATGTACAGTCTATTCTGTTGATCTGCCACTCTATGTCTTAGCCAGTACCAGAATGTTTTGATGATTACTACTTTGTAAAATTCTTTGGGATCCCCAAATAAGGTTATGATCAGATCATGACTGAATAATAAGATCAAATATGATTGAAAATACTGAACCACCTTCCTTCAATTTTTTTTCATTGATTCCCTTCTTATTTTTGACCTTTTGTTCTTCCAGATGAATTTTGTTTTTATTTTTTCTAGATCTATAGAATAATTTTTTGGCAATTTGATTGGTATGGCAGTGAATAAGTAAATTAATTTGGACAGAATTGTCGTTTATATTATATAGGCTTCATGTACCTATAAATAATCATTACTATATATATTTTTCATCTAATATATATTTGTATTTTCTTGTTTTCTCATTGGGCTGGAAAGGGACAAGGGATAGAGAATTTTTAACTGAAAACAAAATTGAATTTAAAAAAAGAAAGATATATTTTTTGCTCTAGAATTATTTTCTTAAAAATATTTTTGAGTCACAATCAAGGTTTTCCACAAGATCCTTAAGGATCTTAATATGCCCTTTCAGTACCTTTCTCACTATTATTTGACAGAACCTTATATTCAGGATAAACTATAGTATTCATCATTCCCTAAATAGACATTGCATTTTTCTTCCCCTGTGACTTGTCATTCTATACCCTTTGCTTGCAACGTCTTCCCATTATATTGAAATACTGCTCAATCTGAATGGCCCTTACCTTCCAGGATTGCTTCTCTGATCACCTCAGTCAGAAGAAATCTCCTACTTTGCACTCTCACAGCATTCTGGACCACTCATGGCACTTAATCATATCCTAATATGTAGCTGCAGCAATTTGGGTAGATGTTCTATCTGCTACCATAAACTTGATATTGGCTGTTTTAGAGCAAAGATCATGTCTTTCACATTTGTATTGCATTTCTACACACTGCTCTATACACAGAGAAACTTGATATTTTATGAATGATTCATGGGGAGTATGCATTGTTTGGTTAGCTTATAAAGGAAACACACAAGTGGGTGAGTGCTTATGTATTATGACTGTAAGTGGATGCTGACCCCCAAATAAGATGCTCCTTGAATTTGAAGTGGTGTTCAAGGGGACTATGTTTTGAAAGAACCTGGATGCTAAAATATGTCAATTCATTCAATCGTCTCAGAATTAAGATTTCCTAAGCAAGAAACAAGCACCTGCTACTATTCCTATAGTATTCTCTGTGGTTACACATTTGCTTGGCTCATGGAAGCCTTTGGAGAGATTGCAGTTGTGCTGAGCCTTTTTATATAAAGATTAACATGGCATAAAGTCATTTCCATCTAGAAAAAAGAAATTTAATAAAGAGAATTAGGAAATCTGGAGGACATTTGGTTGGGAACTTAAGTACATAAGGGTCTTTCCTTAACATAAGCATTTGGAAATTTTTTTCACTGCATTGGTGCTGCAATACAGTAGTCATTCATATTTAATTAAACTAGAGCCAGCCAAGAGCCAATTTTGATTAAATGACTGCTATTTGCATACCTTATAAAGTGTGTGTCTATCTTATTTCCAATATCGTGCTCTCTATTATATATCATCTTTAAGAACATAATGATCTCACAGATTCCTGTTTATGAGATCTGTAAAATGAAATGCGACTTTTTTGTTTACTGTAAAGGAACACATAGGATCCTTATAGCCCAGAATGTATGCTTCTAAAAAGTCTATCTTTGGAGAAAATTCACATCTAAAACAGGTTACAATATATTCTGTCTTAATATACTAAAAAAATTACTGTCTCCTATTTCCTGCTCTGTCAAGACTTTTGTATTAACTATAGTTATCACTAGTATGAAAATTGGAATTGACAGCATCTACAAGAGGCTAGGTTTTGTTTCTTATATTAGACAAAGACAAAAATCAGGAAATGAAGTTATACACATTCCCTTCTCTAAAAATAAAAGAAAATAAGAGTAAAATAAGAATTTTGATCTAAAAATATTTAACTGTGAAAAATTTCAAAAATTCATGCAAAGTTTTCCTATAAAAGGAAATACAGAGGAATCTAGTTAGGAGTCAGACTGTTTCTATTAAGTCCCAGTGTCTGCAGCAAGAGGCAACATTACATAAATAAAGGACAACTTTTCCAACATGAATACAAAGGAAAATGAAGTAACCAGAGCAGCAGGTTTATGCCACAAAAGTAAAAGATCTATCAGCTTGCATTCTAAATGCCTGCTTTAAAATTCTCAGAACTATCTTAAAATGTGTGGATGACTTGCAAGCTGAGACATAGGCCATAAGGCAAGAAATTTATTTCAGTAAAAATATAATATATTTAGCTCATTCTGTTACAAAGTACAATAACCTGAGTTGTCCTAGAATGGCAAAGGGAAAGATCATTTTCAATCATTATTTAGAAAGCATACATTCAGAGTGGATATAATTATTAAATCCTAAATGCTATTTTGGGTTGCCAAAGAAGAAACAGGAATCAGTTTTAAAATGCCATAGAAACCTCAGCTAAGAATTTCCCACTCTTTCTAGATTGTTTTTTTAAGATTCATAATTCTAATTTTTAAATTGCCATACCCAATAAAATATGATAAAATACAATTTCCAAGAGGCCTTTCCTCTAAATTCCCTGGCCCAGAGTCAAATTTGGACATCTTTATTAGGTTGTAAGACCAGAAATTTAGAGTTTGAAGGGACCTTAGGACAATGGAATATTAGACCTGCAGTCAAAAGCACTTGAGTTCAAATCTTATCATAGATACTTTGTACCTATGTGATTCCAGGTAGGTAAATTAACTTCTGCTTTAGTTTCTTCATCTGTAGAATATAGAACAATGGCACCCAACTCCCAGGATTATTGTAAAGATAAAATGAGATTATATTTGTAAGGAGCCTTGTAAACATTACAATGCTACATAAATGTTGGCTATTATTATTAATAGTAACAATAATCATTACAATTTTAATTTTAAATTTCTCATTTTATAATTGAGGAAACTGAAGTCCACAAAGTTAAAGTGCTTTGTCCAAGATCATATAAGCAGGAAGAAGTGGGGCAGGGACTTGAAGTCCTCTAACCTCAAACTGGTACTTAAGTGACTAAATCTATTTTATTTATGATTTATTGTGTTTATTTATTAATTAAGTTTTCTAAGGACTTGTATATGTAACACTTGAATGGATATGTAATTTAATTTTTGACTGATGGCCAGATCAATGAGCAGTGATTATACTAAACTATATTATACTTGCAGTTACCAAGGGCCTTGACTTTTTCTCTTCTTCATTGCATGGATTATTATTTTTATCCAATAATTTACTTTCACATCACCTAGTAGGAGGACGAGGGATGGGCAAAAGAGTGAAACTCAAATGAATCAATTTCACTGGCAGGAAAGGATGAAAAATTAGATGAAATTGGCATTCTGATTTATTAGTGGATTTAATCTATCAAGTACCAACTATATTTCATTCTCTGGTCTTAGTTGAAAAAAACGGTTGAAAAATTATTTCAACAGTTAAAATTATGGAAGGAAAGACAAAACCAAAATTCTATCCTGTTTCTTGCATGTACTGCTCCAGGGATTAAAAGAATCTGTTGATAACCAATTTCTAGGTTTTGGAGCAGGAGTAAATGCATTATGAGGGAGGAGACTTCATGTTTTCAGCAAGGAGAAAAAAATTACAGATTCAATTTACACATAATATCATTTTAAAAAATTCAGAATATCAAAATTCACAAAAGTGGGCACTGATTTATTTAACAGAATCTAATATCTTAAACATGATTTCATTTGGGTGACTTCTGAATGATCTAGAATTCATTTACCTAACATAGCATTTGAAAAAGGCTGAGCTTTTATTTATAATCCTTTCTGCATTATTCAGTTTCATTTTAATATGCTTTCTGGTTGATCAGTATTCAGACAAATATTACAATAAGACAATATGTAGTTGGGTATAACATAGTTATTTGAAATAAAGATTGTTATTCCAGCATAGTCTTTTCCACTTAATCCCTTTAGAATAAATCTTTTTTGGGGTCTGAAATTCATAGTTCAATATTTTCTCCTTCTTCCTATTTCTGCTGGGTGCAAGGACTCCTCTGACAGAAGACATCTTAATGTAGCATGGGAGTGGGTGTGGATGGCATGAGAAAAATATCTCATTGCTGTAAGTCATGCCTATCCATTCTAGCACTTTCTTTAAGATCCTATGATCTGGAGAATTCCCATTTTAATGAATACCATGTTCAAGTCCAATGGGTTCTTCTGCTTAGCTTCCAGGAGATAAAATGTCTTCCCTCATCTGGCAGGTAACCTATAAAGATCTAGAGAATAAGTCATTTGTAAAGGTCACAAGTAGCTTGTACATCATTCTGATTGCACAGATATTCCACTAAAGAGTTCTTTTGAAATTAACAAAGAGAAAGAAAGGCATTATTACTGAAAGCAAAGCCAAATTGGTTCACAAAAAGGAGACTATATATAATCTTTATAAGTATGAAAAAGGTCAGTATTTTTAATAGGGAGAAGGATTGGAACTGAGATTTCATTGGTAACTAATTCTCAGATGAGGAAACTTCCTCTACACTGCAAGTCAATACCTTTTTTGAAACTTAAAAGTACTAGAGCATGATTAGAACACTGAGAGGGATTTGAATTTTGAGCTTCCTCACTTCAGGGCCAGCCTTCCTTTCAATGACATGCTGCTTCTCCAAGAGTTTAATTGAAACAATTATAAAGAGAACAAATAACTACAAATATTAGTTACCAACTCCATAAAAACTTAGGTCATTAGAAAAAAATTTATTTCAGTCTCCCAACCAAAAGTCCTTTTTTAAATGTTGGTAATTCAGTTTTATCAGATTCATCGTTCTTTGATAGTTGTACGTCATAAACACTTTGGGCAAGGGAACATCAATTTTTTTTTTAATAAAGCTTTTTATTTGCAAAACATATGAGTGACCTTTCAACACTGACCTTTGCAAAAAAAAAACTTTTTTTCCCAAGCTTTTCCTTTCCCTCCCCCTGCCCCCCACCCCTAGATGACAGGTAATCTAATACATGCTAGATAGGATAAATTATATGACAAATACAATACATGTATACATATCTATACAGTTATCTTACTGCACAAGAAACATCAGATCTAGAAAGAGAAGAAGAAAAAAAACAACCTAAAAAGGAAAACAGAATGCATGGAAATATTCACAGAAAGCGTTAAAATGCTGTGTTGTGGTTCACTCTCAGTTCCCACAGGCCTCTCTCTGGATGTATATGACTATCTTCATCGCAGCACAACTGGTTTGAATCACATCATTGTTGAAGAGAACCATGTCCATCACAATTGATTATCGTATAGTCTTGTTGCTGTGTATAATGTTCTCCTGGTTCTGCTGATTTCACTCAGCATCAGTTCATGCAAGTCTCTCCAATCCTCTCTGAAATCCTCCTGTTGGTCATTTCTTACAGAACAATAATATTCCATAACATTCATATACCATAATTTATTCAGCCATTCTCCAATTGATGGGCATCTTTTCAATTTCCAGTTTCTTGCCACTACAAAAAGGGCTGCCACAAACATTTTTGCACATGTGGGTCCCTTTCCCTCCTTAAAAATCTCTTTGGGATATAGGCCCAGTAGAAACACTGCTGGGTCAAAGGGTATGCACTGTTTGATAACTCTTTGAGCATAGCTCCAAATTGCTCTCCAGAATGGTTGGATCCGTTCACAGTTCCACCAACAATGTATCAGTGTCCCAGTTTTCCCACATCCCCTCCAACAGCTATCATTATCATTTCCTGTCATTTTAGCCAATCTGACAGGTGTGTAGTGGTATCTCAGAGTTGTCTTAATTTGCATTTCTCTGATCAATAGTGACTTGGAGCACCTTTTCATGTGACCGGAAATAGTTTCAATTTCTTCGTCTGAAAATTGTCTGTTCATATCTTTTGACCATTTGTCAATTGGAGAATGGCTTGAATTCTTATATATTTGAGTCAATTCTCCATATATTTTAGAAATGAGGCCTTTATCAGAACCTCTGGATGTAAAAATATTTTCCCAGTTTACTACTACCCTTCTAATCTTGTCTGCATTCATTTTGTTTGTACAAAAACTTTTCAACTTGATATAGTCAAACTTATCTATTTTGCGATTAATGATGACCTCTAGTTCTTCTTTGGTCACAAATTCCTTCCCCCTCCACAGGTCTGAGAGGTAAACCATCCTACATTGTTCTAATTTGTTTATAATATCATTCTTTATGCCTAGATCATGAATCCATTTTGACCTTATCTTGGTATATGGTGTTAGGTGTGGGTCAATGCCTAATTTCTTCCAGACTAGTTTCCAATTAAGGGAACATCAATATTATAAAAAAGCTTATTTGCATGGGAGAAACTCTGCCTGTATCCTTATTACTTAGTGGCTCAGTCCATTAAAAAGAACCTCAACTTGGATATCTTTGGTAAAATACAGCAAAGTATTTTGCTTCTGTCCTGCATTTACTTTATACCCTTGCACATTTTTACTTTATATCTCACTTGGTTTAATTTAACTAATGTGACTTATGGTAAATAGTCAATGTAACATGTTTTTATACCCGTATAATATATGTCTTCATGAGTAGAGTAAATGTGCTTAAACCAGAGCTGGGAATCCTGATACTTACAATCTAAAGATATAGTATTCTTTACCCAGTGCTGTAATATACTGGATTCATTATTTGGCCTGCGCCAGGGTCGGGGTAGAGAGGGAAAATACTCCTTCCACTGGCGTGGGAGCTTTTATATTGCTTCGAGAGATGAGAAATGAGAATCAAAGAAATCTGAAATGATAAGAGAGGCAGTTGCGTTCATGGAAGGGAGTAAACTGAGAACTCAGCAGCACCAAGAGAAGGGACATTTGAACTGGGACTAACAATAGACATTAATGTGACCTGTCTTTTCCTCCCTCACTGCTCTACCTATTGAAAGCATTCTGCAGAAAAATGTGGCTGGATTGTTTCTCTTTGATAGACTACAAGTTTGGTGATATATTTCAAATCTCTATTTCTTCTCTGTTTTGTCTTTTCCTGTAAAGGATGAGCATATTATTTTAAGTCTCTTAAATACGTTCAGATTTGATTAGTCCTTTTGAAAGTGCTTTTCCTCACATATAATACATGATCAGTCTTGACTGCTTTGTATTATTGCATGTCTGTATCTTTAATGTGGGCTAGACAAAGAGGAATGGAGGATACCCATGACTAGTTGAAAATCATAGAACTTAAATAGGTTAGAGATCTAAACCTCTATCTGAATGTTGGAAAATTTTCTGACAGAGGACTCAAAAAATGAAATAAAAAGACTTTGTGATTTTGATTTTATTAATAATAACTTATCTTATGTAACTTCCTGAACTAGAAGAGAAAGGGATATTTGTGGACCAAAGGCTGTTTCCCTCCTTAGTTGGAAACATAGTCATTGTTGTAGCCTGGTATGATGGCTCAGATTGCAATAGCCTCACAGGAAGAAGAGAAGAAGAAGAGAAGTAGAAATAAGGATCAAAGGGAAGATTATATCTTTGGGCTGGCCCATGTGCTGGAAAGTTAATTTCTCCTCTTTTTCTTACTGAAAAGAAGGGAATAAAAGATTTAGATCCCAGCCAACTCTACCATAACATTTACTATGTTACACTTGTTTTACTTTAAGGAAAACAGAGCAACAAAAGAAAATTATTCTGTCAATTTATGGCTTTTCCAAAGACTGGCACAATATTATTTTTTAATCTTGTAGATAATGTATTATATGGTTACTGCTATTATATTTGTGTGTATATAAGAATAATAACCTATAGAGATATAAAATGCTACCATTTAGATTCATTCAATGTCACAAAAGAGAGGCAATTATAATTTCACTCCAGGATGTCAATATATTGGGGGAAGGAATGTTTCTTCCCCAAGGTGAATTAAGATATGCAGTTTTGGTTTGAAGACCCTCTCTGAGGGGAACCCACTGTTACCCATCTCTATTTGAGACAGCTCTAATTGTTAGAAAGGTTTAATTTTTAACATTAAGCCAAAAGCTGTCTTTGCTTCTAGTTCTGTCCTCTAGGACCAAGAAGAACAAGTCCAATCCTTCTTCTTCATTATAAGATATATTTGTAACTAAGAGAGACCTATGAAATCATATATTCCAACCCCTTCATTGTATAACTGAAAATAATTTAGTCCAGGGTGGCTGGGTCTAGCTCAAGACATTTGCTGCAAGCAGTAGCTCTAGGATTGAAACCCAAATCCTTTGAATCCAAATAATCACTCTTTAGACATCCCTTTCCACTCTAAGAGTTCTCTTCTACATACTAAATATCTTTAGTTCCTTTAATTGATCCTCAATTAATCTATGAAAAAAATGGGTAGATGTGATTGCTGAGGCAAGGTCAATAATAATATCTGGAAAACCATCAAAAATAAGAATGGATTGTTAAAGAGATAGTTTCCCATAGAAAGAAAAGTAGTGTTATAAGAAGTTGGCATTGCTTCATGAAAAACAGATCATGTCAGAATATTTATTCCTTGTTTCTGTTTTTAATAGGGCTATTGAACTGGTAGATTGGAAAATGTTGCTTTAACAAAGCATTTGATAAAGCATTTCATTCTATTTTTGTGGAAGAAATAGATGTATACAGGACAGTAATAAAACTAGATAAATTCAAAATTAGTTTGTTGGTTGAACTCAAAAATAATAGTTGTAAATTACAGCAAAATATGTGAAAAAAATAAAAACAATTCTGAGGTTTTGTCTCACAAATAATAGAAAAGCTTAAGAGTTTCCTCTATCGCCTTGAAGGATAAGCACAGTTAACATATTGATGGTACTCCTAGAAAAAGAATGAGAGGGCAGGGGGAAGGAAAAAGACAGAAGTTCTGGCTATGGCTTGGAGAAGGATGCAAATGTGATTCCCACCCCTCAGGAATAAGCATATCAGCCTAGTTGCTTCACCTCAATGATGTCTCCAGGAGCCTTATTTACTGCCCACACAAAACTAGCAAAACTCCTGTCACCCCTGGTTATTAAGTTCTGCACAGTATAATACGTCTTTGATGGACACTAAAACCAGTATGCAATTGGAGACATCGTAAAATTCTTCTATTAGTCCTGACCTCAAAGTGGAGACAATTTAATTGTCCAATTCTGTTCTTTGCATACCCTAGACCACTCAGCCAAATCCATAGCCTCCACCCAGGGATCAACTGTCTGCTGGTCAAAGCTCTGTAGCATGCTAGATCTGATAGCTCAGCCCTTGTCAGGAACTCCATTCTTCAGGGTATTTACAGTTGCTTGATTGATAGTCACCAAGGTAAAATTGCATAATAGAACCATCAGTAAATCTAACAAATCAATCAATCAATAAACATTTATTAAGTGCCTATTATGTATCAGGCATTGTGTTAAACCCTGGGGATAGAAAAAGAGGCCCTGTCCTCAAGGAGTTTACATTCTAATGGGAAAGGAGGTTTACAACATGCAAACATACATATACAAAAGAAGTCATATATAGGACAAATAGGAAATAATTAATAGAGGGAAGGCACTAGAATTAAGAGGAGTTGGAGAAGGCATCAGTAAATATGGGATTTAAGAAGAGACTTAAAAGAAGCCAGGGAGATTAGCGGTCAAAGCAGGAGAGGGAGAACATTCTAGGTCTAAGGGACAGCCAGAGAAAATGCCCAGAGCTCAGAGATGGAGTGTCTTGTTCATGGAATGGCCAAAATTTAGTGTCACTGGAACAAATTGTATGTGTTGGGGAGTAAGTTATGAGAAGTCTAGAACACTAGGGGAGGACTAGGCTATAAAGGGCTCTGAATGCCAGAGCATCTTATATTTGATCCCAAGGGCAATAGGGAACCACTGGAGTTTATTAATTTGGGGTGGGGGTGTCACATGGTTAGACTTGGACTCTCAGAAAATCATTTTAATGACTGAATGAAGGATGGATTCAAGTGGGGAAGAGAGTTGAGATAAGTAGAGCCACCAGCTGGCTATTGTAATAATCTAGGCAGGAGATGATAAGAGCCTATAGTGGCAGTGTCACAGAGAAGGACATGTTTTCAAGAGATGCTGCAAAGGTGAAATCAAAAGACCTTGGCAACAGATTAGATATGGGGAATGAGATACCGTAAAGAATCCAGAATGATTCCTAGGTTGTGAGCCTGAGGGACTTTGAAGGTGGTGTTGATCTTTACAGTAACAGAAAAGGAAGAAGTGGGGGACAGGTTAGGAGGAAAGACAGAACTCATTCTTTTGAGTTGAAGGTTTCTGGAGGTCATCCAGTTCAAGATGTCTGAAAGGCAGTTGGAAATGCAAGATTGGAGGTCAACAGAGAGTATGGGGCAGAATAGGCAAATGTGAAAATCATCACCATAGAGATAGCAATTAAATCCACTGGAACTGAGAAGACTACCAAATGAAGTAGTATAGAGAGAGAAGAGAAAATAGATCAGGACAGAACTCTGAAGGAAATCTATGCCATGGTTAGGAGGAATTATCTGGAATAGGATCTAGCAAGGACAACAGGGAAGAAGCTGTCAGGAGCAGAGACCGACAAAAATGGTGTCCAGAAAATCTAGAGGAAAAAAGAATATCAAGGATGAGAGAATGGTTAACAGTATCAAAGACTACAGTGCAGAGAAGTAAAGGAGAATTAAGATAGAGAAAAGACCACTGGAATAAGGTAACTAAGACATCATTAGTAACTTTGGAGAGAGTAGCCCTTGGAATGTAGGGGGTTAAGAAGACAACGAGAGGATAGAATGTAGAAGTACCTATTACAGATGCCTTTCTAAGGAGTTTTTGAAAGTAAAAGAAGAACTTCTGAAAATATAGGTCATTGTAGACATGGGCTCAAAAGGTAAAGCCTTAGAATCTTGACTGAAGGCTTCTGCAATATCTATAAGCTTTCTCAGTCATAGAACTAGGAAATTGAGAAAGACTTTAAGATATCCCATTATTAAGAGCACATCTGCATTAGCCATTGTATTAATAAGTCATTGGCTTCTTTAAATGCCAAAGTTCCTTTATGTTAAAAGCTTTCTCATCCTCAGACTCTCCCAAAAAGAAATTCAATCTCTGGAATGTTATAGGAAGAGGAAAAGGTGGGAATAAAGTAAGATAGTGAAAAAGCAAGTCTGAGGCTCTTTTACCATCTTTTGTAATTTACCCTCACCATCAGTTCCACTTCTATTTTCTTCTGATAGTTCTAATTTTGACAGGGTTTAACTCATTTTCTAGAGACAGGAATCATGCCTTCATGATCACAGAAATGCTCTCTAACTCTCTAACAAAATTTGAGCTACTTCCAAAACCAAAACTCATGTCTGACCATCAACTCATATAAAGTTCCCTTTCTTCCACCATATTTTTTCTCCTCTTAAAAACTGAATTTAACCACAAGTCTAATGTAAAACAATATCTTTCATTATGTTAAATATTTTACATCAGAACTAACCTAGGCTACTCAAGTGATTTAGGCTTGAGGGTTATAATGAAATGACATATTTATAACCCATAAAATGTAATAAGCCCAAATTTATTTATTAGGGATTAAAGAATACAACTTCATAATAAAAAGGATACTAAATGCTATTATTTCCTTCACTTCGGATCATGAACTTGGAAAGAGGTGTCTCAGATAGGTGAAACTCAGAAATAACCTCTGACACAATTCTCCCCAGTTAAGTCTCTTAATTTGAAATATACCAAACTGTCTGCTACCCCTTTAACAGACTAACTGAATTTATGAGCCAATGGAGGATTACTTTATATATAAAATGCTGGCAGTAGTTACTCATAGTAAAAGAGGAGGGAAAGGTTCCAGCCGTGAGCCAGTAGAGATGCAAACATCACCTTGCATAGCTCAGTCATTCCCCTTAAGTATGGCCCCCTGCTTCCCATTTACTGTCCATATAAAACCAAAGGACCTTGAATCTGGGTCAATAAGGATTTAACCTGGAAAACAGAAAATTCTGGGGACACACAATAGTTGTCTTTAAAGGGTTGTCATGGATGTGGCTCTTTTCAACAAGGAGGTGATTCAGGCCAGTTCCGATGGCTTTGTGATGGAAAGAGCTATCTGCACCCAGAGAGAAGGATGTGGGCACTGAGTGTGGATCCCAACATAGTATTTTCACTTTTTTGTTGTTCTTTGATTGCATTTTGTTTTCTTTCTCATTTTCCTTAGTGATTTGATTTTTTTTGTGCAACATTATTGTAGAAATATGTATAGAAGAACTGTACATATTTAACATATATTAAATTATTTGCCATTTAGGGAAGAGAGGACTGGAGGAAGGGAGAGAAAAATTTGGAACACAAGGTTTTGCAAGGGTGAATGTAGAAAATTATCTATGCATATGTTTTGAAAATAAAAAGCTTTAATAAAAAAAGAGAAAAACAAAAGGTTATCTTGTGGAAAGGGAAATAGACTTCTTCTTCTTCTTCTTTTTTTTTTTTTTTAGAAAATGCCCTTAATCAGAAGCAATGAGTAGAATTTACAAAGGTAAACATAGACTAGATATCAGAAAAAAATTTCCCAACAAAAGTAGAACTGCCTATCTCCAGGTTCCCTTTAATTAAGAAATTTCAAAGCAGATGCTGAATGACTGTAGTTTATTTTTTGATTTCTGGCATAAGACCTTATTTTTATTAATTTGCCACTATTAAATGACATTTTATTGGATTGTCTTGTCAATATCAGTTTTTGTTTTGGAGGCAGACATCAACATCCCAAGGCACTGTAATGATAAATGGGTCAAGAAACATTCCATTTTGTAGAAATAATGAACAATGGACATTACCAATATGCAAAAACCAAAGAAATTTCTGGACACAGAAAAGAGAATCATAAGCATACTCTGTCTTAATGATTAATTTGGTTCATGAATGAAGCTAGGTTAGATTTTCTCAAATGCAGAAAAGAATTTGTGTTTTTCAACATTAGCAGATAAAAGATCTGAACTAAGAGTTTTTAAAAGAAGGATTGTAAATTATCAATGATCACACAAAGAACTGTTCTAAAAATCACTAATAAGAATGAAAATGCCAATAAAAACAACTATGATGTTTTACCACACACTCAAAAAATAAGCAAAGCTGACAAAAGATTGAAAATAGTAAAAGAAGAAAGGCTGTGAGAAGACAGGTGAAGCTGGAAGTTAGGCTTTTTTTGGGAAAACAATCTACAATGATACATAAAAAAAAGATCACTGAACTATATTCTTTGATTGAGAGATTCCATTTCTGGGCAAATAACTAAGGAGACCAAAGACAGAAAGGATATATAAATATTAAAATAATAATAACAGAAGCTCTGGTGGGAAAAAAATTTGGTGCCCATAAAATGGGGAATGGACAAATAAATTGTGATATAAAAAAGTAATGGAAGGGGGCAGCTAGGTAGTGCAGTGGATAGAGCACCAGCCCTGAAGTCAGGAGGACCTGAGTTCAAATCTGACCTCAGACACACTTCCTAGCTATGTGACCCTGAGCAAGTCACTTAACCCCAATTGCCT
>JAJPUD010019760.1:373-25942 GCA_023553655.1 Myrmecobius fasciatus | reverse complement strand
ATCACTCTTTGCAGATGACATGATGATATACATAGAGAACCCTAAAGACTCAACTAAAAAACTGCTAGAAACAATTCACAACTTTAGCAACATTGTAGGATACAAAATAAATCCACATAAATCATCAGTATTTTTATATATTACCAATAAAGTTCAGCAGCAAGAGATACAAAAAGAAATTCCATTCAAAATAACAGTTGATAGTGTAAAATATTTGGGAATTTATCTGCCAAGGGAAAGTCAGGAACTATATGAACTAAACTACAAAACACTTTCCACACAAATCAAATTAGACCTAGTCAATTGGAAAAACTTAAAATGCTCATGGGTAGGCCGAGCGAATATAATAAAAATGAGAATACTACCCAAACTAATTTACTTATTTAGTGCCATATCAATCAAACTCCCAAGAAATTATCTTACAGATCTAGAAAAAATAGTAGCAAAGTTCATTTGGAAGAACAAAAGGTCAAGAATTTCAAGGGGATTAATGAAAAAAAAAAAAGGCTCATGATCTGGATATAAAAAGTGATACTGTAAGTAAATTAGAGGAACATAATATAGTTTACCTCTCAGACCTATGGAGATGGAATAAATTTATGTCCAAAGAAGAACTGAAACTCTTAATTGAAAACCAGATAAATAACTTTGACTATATTAACTTAAAAAGTTTTTGTACAAACAAAACCAATGCAGTCAAGATTAGGAGGGAAGCAATAAATTGGGAAATCATCTTTACATTTAAGGGTTCTGATAAAGGTCCCATCTCTAAAATATATAGAGAATTGTCTCAAATTTATAAAAATTCAAGCCATTCTCCAATCGACAAATCGTCAAAGGATATGAACAGACAATTTTCAGCGGATGAAATTAAAACTATTTATAGTCATATGAAAAGGTGCTCCAAATCACTATTGATCAGAGAAATGCAAATTAATACAACTCTGATATACCACTACATACCTGTCAGATTGGCTAAGATAACAGGAAAAGATAATGATGATTGTTGGAGGCGATGTGGGAGGCTGGGACACTGACGAATTTTTGGTGGAGCTGTGAATGGATACAGCCATTCTGGAGAGCAATTTGGAACTATGCTCAAAAAGTTATCAAACTGTGCATATCCTTTGACCCAGCAGCATTTCTCTTGGGTTTGTATCCCAAAGAGGTCATAAAGGAAGGAAAGAGCCACACATGTGCAAGAATGTTTGTGGCAGCCCTTTTTGTAGTGTCTAGAAACTGGAAACTGAATGGATGCCCATCAATTGGAGAATGGCTGAATAAATTATGGTATATGAATGTTATGGAATATCATTTTTCTGTAAGAAATGACCACCAGGACGATTTCATAGAGGCCTGGAGAGACTTGCATGAAATAATTCGCAGTGAAATGAGCAGAACCAGGAGATCATTGTAAAAGGCAACAACAAGACTATATGATCAATTCTGATGGACATGGCTCCCTTCAAAAATGAAATGTTTCAAACCACTTCCCATTGTTCACTGAAGAAAGCCATATACACCCAGAGAGAGGGATGTGAAATGTGGACCACAAGATAACATTCTCATTTTCTCCACTGATGTTTGCTTACATTGTGTTTCCCTTATCTGATATGTCTTTTGTGTAGATAAGTTTTTTCTTGCACAACAATGATAAGTTTGGAAATATGCATACATATATTCGATTTGTCAAGTATTTTAACATAATTAACATGTTGTGGATATCCTGCCATCTAGGGGAGGGGTGGAGAGTTGGGGGGAAAATTGTAACAGAAAGCTTTGTAAGGGTTAATGTTGAGGAATTACCCACACATATGTTATACAAATAAAATTTAAAAAAAGCTTTAATAAAAAATTGTAAAAAAGAAAAAAAAAGAAAAATTGACAAAAGTTAATTGGAAGCTAAATAATCTAATCCTAAAGAATGAGTGGGTTAAACAAGAAATCATAGACACAATCAGTAATTTCATCCAAGAGAATGACAATGAAACAAAATACCACAATTTTTATGATGTGTCCTAAGCAGTCATTAGAGAAAATTTTATATCTTTAAATGCTTAGTTCCATAAAATAGGGAAAGAAAAGATCAATGATTGGACCTGTAACTAAAAAAAGTTATAAAAAGAACAAAGTAAAAACCCTCAATTAAATACTAAATTTGAAAATCTGAAAATAAAAGGGCAAATTAATAATATTCAAAGTAAGAATACTATTGATCTAATAAATAAAATTATGAGCTGCTTTTATAAAAAAAAAACAGCAAAATAGATAAAACTTTAGTTAATTTGATTAGAAAAAGGAAAGAAGAAAATCAAATTGTTAGTATGAAAATGAAAAGGGAGAACTTTCCACCAATGTAGAGGAAATTAAAGCAATAATTAGGTATTATTTTGCCCAACAGTAATGTCAGGATCTGCTCACTGGAGGATTGTGGTACCAGGCCATCTCCTAATAATGGATGAAGAGTGAAGGGGTGGAGCTCATATGTAAGGTCAAATATGTAATACATTTAATCCAAATTCTCTCATCATTATATGTGCTAATACCCTTACATAACTACAGCACATTGTGCATGTGCTTACTGCATAGTGTACATGCAGGACCACATGAACAACTTGCTATTGTGTATGGATGTCTCTTGGACCTTTATTATAATTCTGCTCTAATTATTGTCACAGCTCTTGACTTTTAAGGAAGGCCAAGGCCCATCAGTTGGAGAATGCTTGAATAAGTTAGGGTATATGCATGTAATGGAATATTATTGTTCTATAAGAAACAATCAGCAGGATAATTTCAGAAAGGCCTGGAGAGACTGACCGAACTGATGCTAAGTGAGATGAGCAGAACCAGGAGTGTGTTGTACATGGCATTAGCAACATCTAGGGGTGGGAGTGTGGAGATTGGGGTGAAGGGATTGGAACACAAGGCTTTGTAATGGTTAATCTTGAAAAATTATCCATGTATATCTTTTGAAATTTAAAAAGTTTTAATGCAGTCTTCTTACACTTTACTTTCCACAGACTTTACAATCTCAGGCCAAAAGCTTTTTTGTTTTTCTTTGCACCCCCTACCAAGTCATTCCTTTCCCTCTGGATGCCTGCCATGGACCTCTTAGAATACTTTTCTGCTTTACCTCCACCTGGCTTCCATCAAGATTCAGGTGAATTCACCTTTTCTGCAAAAAGCTCTTTCCAGGTTCCCTTTTCTCTTCTCTCAGAAGACCTTCCCTTTGAAATCTCACAGGACCTTCCCTTTGAGATTCCTCACAGTTAGCACACTGCCTACTCACACTTAGCACCTGATAAAAGCTTTTTGATTGACCTTTGTGGTACAGTGAATAGAATGCTGACCCTCGATTTAGAAAGCTCTGACTTCAAATCCAGTGTCAGACACTTACTGGCTTTGTGACCCTGAGCCAGTCACTTAAATGAGCTTTAGAGGGAAATGGCAAACCCTCCAGCATATCTGCCATGGAAATCCAAAAGGGTTTGTAAAAATTCAGATATGACTAAAAATGAATGAACATCGAATAACTAAATTCTAATCAGGTCATGTCTTGTAGTATTCCAAGTGTCATTTATTTCAGAGCTTACAGTAAGGTCATATGCAGTATATTTCTGTGCATAATATACATTACTCATTAAGTTCAAATTCTTAATCCTATGATATTTGAGGGCAATGATTTTGTCTTCCATTGCCTCAGCCCCCCAAAACATATGTACAGTTCAATCATTTATGTACATTTTTTGTAGGTATGTTTGTGGTGAATTCATTTTTATGTCAGTCATATAGACTTTTCCTTTTTTTTCTCCATTGTTGAATCTGATTGAATTCATCCAGAAATAAGCTATATATTGATGTTATTATCATTTTAATTTATTATGTTTATATTATTTATTTATATTATATATAGTATAATTATATACTTACATAATTATATATATTATATTATATTATATTATATTATATTATTTATATTATTATTTTGCATCATTTTTTATTTCTTCTGAAAAGATATCATGGTCCTTGTGCTGCAGGGACCACAGCTTTTTCAATGTCTGGCACAGCACTGAATTTAAAGCCTGTATTCAATTACTGCTTATTGATTACCTAACAGAATTAAAAAAAAAACAAACAAATAATTTTCACATGAAAAGAAGCACACATCCAAAAAGGCTCCAATTTACAGTATTTTCATGTTTTTTTATGTTTCCACCAAAGTAAAATGGAATACATTCATTTTTATATAACACCTTTCAAATTCAGTTTTCCAAAGCATTTTATCTATATAAAGTGTCACTGTCTTTGCTATTTTTTCTTGGGAAGAGTGAAAAGATTCTCTCCTTAAGTGCTATCTTAATCTTCCCATGCTCAGCAGCCCTGTCAGTTCCTCCATTCTGGGTGTTACTACAGTTGTGAGTTATCATCATAAGAATCAGGTGAGAGGAAAACAAACTAGGGCTATGTTTTGTCTTCCTGAATCAATCCAACCATGGGAATAGACTGGATTGAAAACAGTTGCAAGGATCATTACCTCAAAGGTGGAAAAATTCTGACTACGCTTCATGTGGAGTTCCTTTCTCCACCAGACAGTAAGAAATGAACAGAGCTACAGAAAGCCACTGTTAGCTATATTTAACCTTAGCCAACATCCCTGCTTTTCTCTGTCTGTCTCCATCTCTGTCTCTTTCTCTGTCTCTCTCTCTCTCTCACTTTAAGGATCTACTAGTTAATTTAATATCATGTAGATATGCAGAAACTACACTGAGGATGCTACATAATTGCTAAATAATTGAATTTAACTGATTTTATTAAATTTTATATACATCATGTCTTCCCCATTCTCAATGTGAACTCTTTAAAGGAAGAATATTTCCATCCTTTGTTTTTTCTAGCCCACATCAACTAATATAGTACCTATTATAGTAGATATTTAATAAATGTCTGACAATTGATTAATTCAATGTAACAAAGATTTGTAACTTTGTATGAGCAGAAATTCCACACATGGAAATAGTAGGCAATATAACACTTTGAAAAGTTATATGCTCCCACTTCCAGACTTTTGCATTGCCTGTTCTTGCTTGGAACTTTGTCCCTCTTTGAGTCTACTCTCTGTTTTCCAGCTTCATTCAATTTCAACTACACCCCATCTTCTTCAAGAAGCTTTTACAAATCCCCATTAACATTAAGGCTTTTGATTTTTAGCTATGAATTTATTTATCTATCTAAACATATATATGCACACATTTATGTATATATAATATACATGCATAGTACATACCTATGAAAATATAGATCTAAGTATATATATAATATATATATATATATGTGTGTATTCATGTGGGCATATATATATATAGCTATTGAACTATCTCTATATGCATATACATATGCATATAGAGATAGTTCAATAGCTACCTCTCTCTCTGTCTTTCTCTGTCTCTTACCTTATCCCTCTGTCACTTTTATTTTCTTTCTTTCATTCTCTATCTGTCTCTAGCTTTCTGATTCTGTTTTGGTCTCTCTAGTTACTTGTTAAGTTCCTCCTTGCCCCATTACAGTATAAGCTCTTTAAAAAACCAGGAACTCTCACTTTTATTTATATTTTCACCAATTAACCTAATGTCTAGCATAAAGTAGATGCTTAAAATAAAAGCTGACTGATTTTCTGACTGATTGAAAACAGATCTTAGGAAGTTGCATGATTCTCAGAGTTTAAATGACTTAAATGTAGTCCTAAAATGATTTGTAAGAGGGAAAATTCAAACTTAATTCTTCCTGATAAAGTCCAAAATGTCTTCACTGTGAAATCCTCTTTCTCTTTTTCAGAGAAATGTTGTTTTTTTCTCTCTCTGTTTTTTTTTTAACATATTGATCTTCAATGTTTTGTTAGGATTATGTTCATTTCCAGATTCATTTATCTTTCTTTCCTTACTGAGAGAACTATGGCTTGAAAGTAAGAATAAAAAAGGAAAAAAGGTGGAAAAAGATAATCAACACTCAGTTGATTCTCAAAGCATTTGTTCATTCTAATCTCTCAATAGAAGGGAGGCAGCCATATCTTTATATCATCTTCCAGGTCAAGCTTGGTCACTATAATTGCAGCATAGTAGTTTTCTATTTTCTTCTTGTTCTTTTTATTAATTTTCTCTCTCAAATATATATATATATATACATATTTAAAACCCAAATATTTTACAATAAGTTGTGCTTTCTTAGTTTATATGATATCAAAAAGACAGTGGATGAAATTTTCAATAAAGGTACGAGGTAGGAAATTCATATCTGACATTAATTATGTAACTCTAGGAAAATCATATAATCTCAATGTGCAACATAAAACTTTCTACAAAGTCAAAGACTGATGAAGGATATTTTTTGGAGGATATTGAAATACACGTACATTTCTAATATAATATTGAATAGTAATGGTAATAGTGGAGGCCTTGTTTAACCCCTGAACTTATAGGGAATGGTTGTAATTTTTTTCCCATTGCATATGATGCTTAATGATGGTTTTAAATAGATGCTACTGATCATTTTAAGAAAAACTCCATTTATTCCTATATACTCCAGTGTTTTTAATAAGAATGTGTGTTGGATTTTATCAAATGCTTTTTCTGCATCTATTGAGCTAATCATATAATTTTTATTAGTTTGAATATTGATAGAGTCAATTATGCTGATAGTTTTTCTAATATTGAAACATCCCTACATTCCCATTATAAATCCTACTTGGTCATGGTGTATTATCCTGGTAATAAATTTCTATAATCTCTTTGCTAGTATATTATTTAAGTTATTTGCATTGATATGCATTGGGGAAATTGGTCTATACTTTTCTTTCTCTGTTTTCACCCTACCTGATTTAGGGATGACTTTCTATAATCCCTTTGCTTATATTTTATTTAATCTTCATTAGAGAAATTGGTCTATAATTTTCTTTCTCTGTTTTCACTCTACCTGGTTTAGGTATCACCACCACATCTTGTCATAAAGGGAATTTGGTAGGAATTCTTTCCCTATTTTTTCAAATAGTTTGCATAATATTGGAATATTTAAATATTTAGTAGAATTCACATGTAACTCCATCTGACACTGGAGATTTTATCTTAGAGAGCTGATTATTAGCTTGTGTTTCTTTTTCTAAAATGGGACTATTAAAGTAATTTATTTCCTTCTTAATTAAGCTGGCCAAATTTATATTTTTAATGTATTCCTCCATTTCACTTAGATTATCAGATTTATTGACATAGTGGGGCAAAATAACTCCTAATTATTGTCCTAATTTCCCTTTCATTGGTGGGAAGTTCTCCCTTTTCATTTTTGAGACTAACAATTTAATTTTCCTCTTTCCTTTTTCTAACCAGATTAACTAGAGGTTTATCTATTTTGTTGTTTTTTCCCATAAAATGAACTTTTAGTTTTATTTATTAATTCAATATTTTTTTTACTTTCAGTTTTATTAATCTCTTCTTTTATTTTTAGGATTTCAAGTTTGGTATTTAATTGTTTTTTTTTTTAATTTTTTTTTCTTTTTCTAGCTTTTAAAATTATAAGCCAAATCATTGATAGAAAAGAGTCTCTTTCTCTATTTTATGCAAGTAAGCATCTAGAGATATAAAATTTTCCCTTATTATCACTTTGGCTGCATCCCACAAATTTTGGTATGTTGTCTCATTATTGTCATTCTCTTGAATGAAATTATTGTTTCCGTAATTTGCTGTTTCACCCACTCATTCTATAGGATGAGATTATTTAGTTTCCAATTGCTTTTTGGTCTATTTTTTCCTGGCCTTATATTGAATGTGATTTTTTTTTTTTTTTGCATCATGATATGAAAAAGTGCATTTACTATTTCTGTCTTTCTGCATTTGATTTTGAGGTTTTTATACCCTAACACATGGTCAATTATTGTAAAAGTTCCATGAGCCACTGAGAAAAAAGTAAACTCCTTTCTGTCTCCATTCAATTTCCTCCAAAAATCTATTATACCTCACTTTTCTAACATTTTGTTTACCTCCTTAAATTCTTTCTTATTTATTTTGTGGTTTGATTTATCTAGTTCTGAGAAAACAATGTTGAGATCTCCCACTATTATAGTTTTGCTGTCTATTTCTTCTTTCATCTCTCTTAATGTTTTTTCTAGGAATTTCCATGCTATACCACTTGATACATATGCTTAGTATTGATATTGCTTCATCATCTATGGTACCCTTTATAAGATATAGTTTCCTACCTTGTCTCTTTTAATTAGATCTATTTTTGCTTTTAATTGATCTGAGATCAGGATTGCTATCCCTGCTTTTTTAGTTTACCTGAAGCATAATATATTGTCCTCCAGCCCTTCACCTTCACTCTTTATGTATCATTATGCTTCAAATGTGTTTCTTGTAAACAACATAATGTTGGACTACAGGTTTTAATCCAGTATGCTAACAGTCTGAAACAGATCTGTTCTGGAGTTCTTCCAAGGTATGTTCTTCTAGAAATGTATCCTCAAAATATTTGTAAATTTTTTGACTTCAAAACTAGTTTAGAGGGTTAATCTGCTGTTGGTTTAAGGGAAGGTTAGAGGAGATTACAGAGAGTCATGTCTGCTCTCCTCCATCTTGGTTCCATCCCCAGCAGTCACTGATATAATTTTTTTTGCTAATTTTTTTTTAAAACTTTTCATCAATATTCCCTGGGGAGATTGGTCTGTAATTTTCTTTCTCTGTTTAGACTTTTCCTGATTGAGGCATCCGTGCCATATTTGTGTCATAGAAAGAATTTGGCAGTACTCCTCTTTTTACCTATTTTTGTGAATAGTTTACATTGCATTGGAATTAATTGTTTAAATGTTTGGTAGAATTCAATTGTGAATCCATCTGGTCCTGGAGAATTTTCTTAGGGAGTTGAATAATATCTTGTTCAATTTCATTTTCTAAAATGTGACTAAGTATTTTATTTCTTCTTCTGTTAACTGGAAATTTATATTTTTATAAATATTCATCCATTTCAGCTAGATTGTCAGACTTGTTGCCATAGAGTTGTGCAAAACAGCTCCTAATTATTGTTTTAATTTCTTTTTCATTGGTTGTGAGTTTACCCCTTTCATTTTTGATTCTGGTGATGTTTTTTTTCTTTCCTTTTCCTGATCAAATTAACCAAGCTTTATTTATGTTGTTAGTTTTTTTCATAATGTCAATTCTTAGTGGTCAAATTCTTAGAATGGCTGAATAAATTATGGTATATGAATATTATGGAATATTATTGTTATGTAAGAAACGATCAGCAGGACGATTTCAGAGAGGCCTGGAGAGACTTGCATGGACTGATGCTGAGCAAAGTGAGCATAACCAGGAGATACACGGCAACAACAATACTATATGATGATCAATTCTGATGGACATGGCTCTCTTCAGCAATGAAATGTTTCAAACCAGTTCCTATTGTTCAGTGTAGAATGCCCTATATACCCAGAGAGAGGGATATGAAATGTGGACCACAACATAACATTTTCACCCTTTTTGTTGATGTTTGCTTGCATTTTGTTTTCCTTCTCAGTTTTTTTCTTGTAGATCCAATTTTTCTTGTATAGCAAGATAACTGTATAAATATATTGGATTTGTCATATATTTTAACATAGCATGTATTGGACTACCTGCCATCCAGGGGAGTGGGTGAGGGGAAGGAGAGAAAAAAATTGGAACAGAAGGCTTTGCAAGGGTCAGTATTGAAAAATTACCCATGCATATGCTTTGCAAATAAAAAGCTTTAATACAAAATTATTAATAAAAGAATTGTTTGTATCAAAAATAAAAAGGATGAAATTTTCATCATTGAAGAGGAAATTGGAGCAACAGTTAGGAACTATTTTACCCAACTGCCTGCCAATAAATATGGTAATCTGAACGAAATGGATGAATATTTACCAAAATATAGGTTGCCCAGATTAATACAGGAGGAAACTAATTACTTAAATAGAAGTGATGGTTTTCAGAAAAGGCCACTTGCTTATGGAAACAACCTAGTAGTGATTGCTGGGTGTTATGGGAGTCACCTGTTAGTGACTGCTAAGGATCTAATTTTGAGCAGCAGAATAGACCCCTTCATGTGAGAGGATGATAATGATACAAGGAGATTGAGAGATAGTTGAATTCTCTGACCTCTCTCCTCTTCCCTCTTGCCTCCAATTTATCTCATTCTCAATCCATAAGCAACATCCATGTCAGTAAAGGCTGATTTGCACTTCCTTCAAGTGTGTTATGATTCATAGCTATGGGGACTTTTGGAGAATTGACCTGTCGCTTCACACTTAGGCATGGTCCTTAACAATTAAAGTCTTGGCCTTCAGGTAAGACAATAATTTTTAAATTGTCTCTTCTGGGTCTGTTTTCCAGGTCTGCTCTTTTGTCAATTTTTCCCCCATTTTTCATTTTTTTGATTTGTTTGATTGATTCTAGGTGCCTCACAAAGTCTTTAGCTTCCATTTGCCCTGTTCAAATTTTTAATGTGAAGTTTTCTTCAGTTAGCTTTTGTATCTCTTTTACCATTTATTCTTCTTTTTAAAAAGTTGTTTTCCTCAAACAATTTTCCTTCTTTTTTTCCAAACTGCTTACTTTCTCATCATACTTCTCATTTCTTTTCTCATTTTTCTTCTACGTCTCTCATTTGCCTTTTGTAGTCTTTTATGAGTGTTTCCAAGAAGCCTCTATTGGCTTGAGACCACTTTATCTCATTCTTTGTGATTTCTTCTGTGCCCACTCTATCCTCCTCTGTCTTTGTCTTTTAATCTGCTCTGTCATCATAGTAGCTATCTATGATCAAGTTTCTTTTCTGTTTCTTGCTTATTTTCTTTCCATTTCTTTGGTATTTCTTCTCTTTTTACTTTTTTAGGTGGAGCTCTGCTACTGGAGTGAAGGTGGCAGTGTTCCAAGCTTCCTGTGCAGCTCTGAGCCTGAGTTTTGAGCACAGGGACCTGTTTGTAAGGGATAGGTTTGGCTGCTCTCTTTAGGCAACAGTCTGATTTCCCAGAGTTTGCCTTCTAAGCTGTGACCAGAAGCTATCCCACTGATTTGTTCCTCTACTAAGCCAGGCCTGAGGGTCTTAACTTGCTAGTTTTCTGTGATTAAGGCTTTCTCACTGGCTTTCCCAGAGTCTATCTGAGCCAAAATGAACACCGTTTTCACCCCAGTGAGACTGATCTTTTTTCAGTCTATCTTGAAGTGGAGAGGGGATTCGTTCAGTTTTTCAGACTATGTTCAGAGGTTTGGTTTTCGAGGGAAACTCAGAATATCAATTTTTGAACATTAATAACTCAGTAAACTTTATATGTTCTTAGAATGTGCTTTCTCTGATAAAGTAAAAGGCAAAGGAAAAATAATACTTGCTTTCAGGTTGATTAAGGAATATACTTGCAAGGTGGCATTTGAAGAGTAACTTTAAATTTGACTTTATGGAAATAAATTTGTACTTGAATCTTGGTGACGACACTGAGCTTATTTTAGAAGTTGTCATGCAATTTTACCTCTGAATACCTTGGTTTTGTTTTCTGTTAAATGGAAATAATTCATTTATAGTAGATCTCTCACAATGTTGGTTGTGAAGATACAATTAGACTATAAAGGGAAATCTTTTTGTAAATCTTAAAGAACCATATAAAGGTTAAGTGTTATTGATTACTGGGTAATACTGGGGTAGTGAAATGGTACAGTAGAATGAATGTCCAGCCTGAATTCAGAAAGACATCTTCCTCTGTTCAAATCTGACCACACTTATTAACTTTGTGACCCTGAGCAAGTCATTTAACCCTGTTTTCCTTAGTTTCCTTATCTGTAAAAATGAGCTAGGGAAAGAAATGACAAACCATGCTAATTATTTTTGCCAAGAAAACCCCAAAAGGTTTATCGGCAACAACACTAGAATATTGGGAATATGGATGTTTGTAATTCATAGAGTGCTTATTTAAGTAAGAGGTTGTTTTTGAATAATTATTTCCTCTAAGCACTTTTTTATTCTTTAGCCAGACTAAAAGCACATTGAGAACAGGATCTGCCTAATTGTTTTTGTGTCTTTCCTAGACTATGCACTTTCTAACAACCTGCTTCATGAGATTATTATTTTTATTTTAAATAATGACAAAGCTCATGCAAAAGTTTCTTTTTTGATTTTAGCTTTTTGTCAATTAATAAATATTTTTCTCTCTCTCCCTTCTCCTTCCACTGGAAAAAATAAAAACAAACAAAACCTGCATAATAAGTAAGCATAGGAGAAAAAAAAATACTTGCATTGACCATGTTCAAACAAGCATTTCTCGTTTTGCACATTGAATTCATAAATCTTCTGTCAGGAAGTGGGCAACATTCTTCATCAATACTTGAATGAATAAAGAAGCACTTATAAATGTTTTCTATTTTCAATTCTTTATGCTAAATCCTAGAGATACAAAAAAAGAACAGTCTCTGTTCTCAAGGAAGTTACAATCCGAAGGAGGAATACATGGGACTTGCAATTAGCCATTGTTTTGATTTCAGTTCTTAAGTTTTTAAAAGCTGTCATTTTGTTTTCAATGTTATTGTTATTGTAAATTTTTTATCCTGCTCACTTCATTCTACAATCAATGAATTTTTAATTTTGTCTTTTTAGGTTTCACTTCATCTCCTCTTATCTTGAAATGTCAAAATAAAATTTTCTTACATTTATACAAGTCATCTAGATGGCACAATAGATAGAGCATTAGGTCTGGAGTTAGGAAGCTCTGAATTCAAATATGGCCTCAGATACTTCTTAGCTGTGTGACTCTATGCAAATCACTTAACCCTTTTTGCCTTAATTTCCTCATATGTAAAAATGAGCTGGAGAAGCAGATCATAAATCATTGCAATATCTTAGCAAGAAAACCTCAGATGGAATGACAATGAATTGGACAGTACTGAAATAACTGAAAAGCACTAATATATTTAAACATGGATCAATTGATATCTATTTCTGTAGTTACAAATTTTCTTTGATGAGAAAGAAAAAGTATTTGACACATATTCTGTTAGATTCTGTCAGTAAACATGTCATATCTTTGATTATCATTCCTGTTTTTGAGTATCACAGCCCAAGTGCACCAATTTAATGATAAACTCCCAGAATCAGAAGTTCAAAACTTGAAGAAACATTTGTCCTCTGTTCCATTTTCTCATTTTACAAAGTGAAAAAGTGATGCTATAAAATATGAAGTCTTAGAAATAAAGATTATAAACTGAAGAAATTTCCTAAAATATTTAGTCCAAGATCTTCCTTTGTAAAAGGGGAAACTGAGACCCAGAAATGTTTAGCCACTTTTCCAGTGTCACATAGGTAGTGAACAGCAGAGACAGGATGTCTGATGAGGTTCTCTGAGACCAATTTAACAAATATCTTTACACTATGATTCACATTGCCTTGTGACCTTCCAAGGCAAGAAACATATCTACAATGACCTCTGGTTTATGAAGAACAAAGAGTCCCAAATCTGTCTAACACCATTATGTAGGCTGTCTGACATCCAGAGCCAAGGCTTGGAGCCAGCAATTGTGGGTTCAATACTCACCTCAAATTCTTTGTGCTTATGTCATCTTAGGGAGATCACATGACCTTGCTAATCAGTATTTCCCTTGATAAATGAAGAGGTCGAAACTGACCATCTAGCTAGCTTTCTTTCATTTGTCAGTCTATCTTCTTCCTAGGATTCTGAAGTCTGCAATATGAAAGTGGGAAGGGAATCTCAAGTTTGCAAACCCAACCACCTGCATTTGCTGAGCTCTCAGGCAGCCACAGTTCCTCTACCATCAGAAATCTGCTGTTTTCCTTTTCCAATTATGTCAGCCATTCCATTTATTGAAATCAATTACCTGCATACTATTCTGCCTTTTGTGTAGGATTTAACCTGACAAAGCAGCAAATCGCTCACTTTTGGAGTTTAAAAAAAAGTAAGAGCCAATTGTTTTCTTTAGCTCAGCCAGCACGACATACTTCCCCCTTAATTAAGTTCTCAGACGTCGCCTGACTCCACATTAGAACAGTGATGTTTGCAAACTGAACAAATGGATCAGCTGGCACCGGCCATTATAATATACTGCCGGCTAAGCTCCAGTTTGGCAATAAGCCCGAGGAATTGCAAGTGGGCCATCCATATATTTAGATGCAAACTGCCGATTAAAATAAAGAGAGAAAATGAAACAGGCCAGCAAATTTGTTCCCTTGTTTTTGGTTCATATGAGAGGTGGGATGGATTGTTAGGGGCCAGTTGTCATCCTCACCTCCTACAAGTGAGAAAACAAACAGAAATAGATAAAGCCGTAGTATCCATTGTACTTTAGAGATGATGGCAAAATTGCATCCTCATTTTCTTCTCTGTCAATCTTTATTCAAACTTGTGGCCATTATATCTTCACTCCTTTGTCTCAGAAGTATAATTTCACAAAGATATGTTTGTATATATTTTTTCTTGTTTTAATGGATTTGTTTCTCCCATAACTGTAACACATCAAGGTTAATTTTATTGATTAAATTCAGCAATTAGGTCAAGGTGAACTGGTCCTGTGCCTTTAAGGGGAAATTCACAGCCCTCTTCTAGAAGTCAGAGAAACATGAGCAGGAGGTATTGAAGGAAACTATTTGGACACAAAAATTGAAAAAATAATCTAGCTCTCAATTTGACTGGGTCTGCAGATGAGAACCTTTGATGGGCTATTGGATCCATGTCCTGTGGCTATAATACTGGATTTGATAAGGGACAGATTAAGAAGCAGGACAGAAAACTCTTATAGGTGGGTCAGCAGAATAGGAAAATGGCACTGCTCCTGGAGTTAAGAAGGCTTGAGCCCAAATCTTGCCTTAGATGCTTTGTATCTGTGTTATACTTTAGCTGTGTTGTACTGATCAAGTCACTTAACATCTCTAGACTGTAGTTTCCTTATCTCTGAAAAGAGGTGGTATAACTTGAGCTCTGTTTTTCCTTCCAGCTCTAAATCTCTTATTCTGTGATTCTCTGGACTATGTTGGACATGTGGGTACTCAGCCCATTCTCTTCTCCTGTCTCCAACATATTATTTCTTACATGAGTTTTTCATTGCTGAATCCTGGACTTGTTCTTTCCCTCTCATGAGAAGGTTGGAATTCAAAACTCTCTCATTAAATGAACTTTTCCAGGTGAATGAGGGAGTCCTGGAGGGTAAGAGAAGAACCATCTGATTGGCTTTTGTGCACAGAACACCTGTGGTACTAGTATGGTACAAGCAGCTATCTTACTCCCTTGAGGGAAGAGGTTGGAAAAGCAATGGGTAATCATGGGACATCTTTCCCATGCTGCTGATGAGGATGGAGGGAAGATCAGGCCTTAATATCACAGGAGGGATGAGATTGGGCATACTATGGGATATGTAAGTGAAGAAAACCTTCCCTTTCTTTTGTCAAGAGGATGTAAGAACTTTGTCTAAGGGCTTGACCTATCTTTTTATTTTATCTCTGAAAGTGAGATTGTTCCCTAAAGGCACAGGGACAGTGGAGATAGTTACCACTTCTCAAATGCATGTGACTTCTATTTACATTTGTTTTTTTTTTTTTCCTTTCAGCTAGCTGTGTGATTCTGGACAAACCATTTACCTCTCTGATTCTCCTTATCTCATCTCTACAGTGGAGACAATATCATCCAACATACTTATATTATGGGGTGTGGCTGGAATGTGAAATGTGGCTTGAACACTGTGTATACTTTAATGAGATGGACTGAGGGAATCTCTGAAGTCGTGGATAGAAAACTTGAAACCCAGAGGCAGAGTAGCAGTGTGGTATAGAGATAGCAAAGGGTTGAATTCAAGTTCTGTCTCTGACCATCTTGAACATGTGGCCAGTCTAAGCAATCTTGCCTGGCATAGTCCTAGAAGATGCTCTAAGCAGGTGCTGCACTGCTTTAGCAGAGTGAAGTTTTCCTCATAAGTTCCCAATAATAATGAAATCAAATCCCACTAATGAAAAGAAAAAAGAAAAGTTTTATCAGTTAGATCAATTACTATTAAAGCATCAGCATTATTAGCAGTTCAGTAATATTATTTTAGCATCATTTCCACATTCAGTAACATATCCAGAAACAATCTGGAATATTGGATAGACAGTTGGTTTGAGTCAAAATGTCCAGTATTGAAGACACTCATTTCACCTCTCCTTTTCATAGGCAATTCCTTAATATTTTCCAGGTGTCGCATTAAATTAAAATAAAAAAAAATAAGGATAAGACCTCCAACTATCATTAGTTGCCCCACTGATTATAAACTTATGAAATCTGTTGATATTTGTTTTGTTTTGTTTCTTACTATTTGTCAGATGAATTTTCTTAGATCTTTCATTTGGAAGTCAGATTCTTTTCAAGTATGTGTGCTGATGGAAGCTGTCTCTGCTCTCTTAACTCAACCTTGCTGTGACTATTGTGTTGGAGTTAGAGCATAGGAAAAAACCTTAGAGTTTATGTTGGAAAACTCCCTCTTGCTACAGATGATACTACTAAGGGACTGAAAACTTAAATGACTTCCTCAGGATCAACAATTCACATTCTAACTCAGATATCCCTTTGATGTGAGTCATTAGATCTATTCTCTCTGCCTCTAGGGAAAATAATCACAATTAATATGTCTAAGTTTCAGAGAAAACAGAGACAATATCTAGGACTCTCTCTCACCATGAGAACAATCCTAAATTGGAATGTTCTTCAACGTGCTTCTCCCTAGTGAGAGGTCCTCAAGCAAGGGCTATGTTGGAGAATCACCTTTCATATGTATAATAGTAGAGATTCTTCTGCATGGCTTCCTTAGACTTAAAAATTATATACACACACCCATATGTGTGTATTTACGTACATATAAATGTATGTGTATGTGCATATGTGTTCATTTATATAAAGAGTGCATGTATATGTGTATGTGTATGCTTTCATGCATATCTATATGCATAAAATATACATGAGGATATATATATGTGTGAATATATACCATATTTCATACAACTGATTTTCTTTTTAGTACTATGTATTTAATTTTATGTATTTAACACCTTATTCTAAGAAAGAATCTATAAATTTTATCAGATGGTTAAAGGAAGCTGTGATACAAAGAAAAAAAGATTTAAGAACATCTACATCAGTGTTGGATTCGACAGCTGCTGAGGTCTTTCCCATTTAAAACATTCTGTGATTCTACAATTTAGTGACTGCCAAGTAAGATTTTGAGATGTCCCTTCTATTGCCTCCTAGGTCACAGACTAAGTGAGAAGATAATCACACGAGCAGCTACTAGCTTTAGTCTCCTGGAGTGCTACTTTTATGCTTTCTTTGAATAATTCCACTATTATTTCTATTGAAACTGGAATCTCTCTATACTTTTATTGATCTAAAACTGAAGTAGAGAATCTCCTAATGTAGTAATGTGATCTTTCCTTCCATTTTTCTCCCCTCTTAAGATGACTTCTATTTGGATCAAGACTTCTATTATAATAGCAACTAATTGCTGATTGTGCACTTTTAGCCAATTCACTCTTACCTAACTTTCTTTCTCCTACTTGACACCAAGAGACTATCTCCATTTCCTAGCTATTTCTATACCTTAAGTTTCGGTTTCACAGTGAAACTCTAAGGTTCTATTAACTGAACTTGATTTTCAAAAGTAGGAAAATCTCTTTAAAATAATATTCAGGTTAGTTTAAATATAAAAGGGCTGCTATATACACACAAACACATACACACACAAATGCAAATGAAAAAACCCAAAATATTTAAATGCCTCTAAGCTAACTTGTTATATATAACATTAATAAAATCATTTATTACATATTTAATTAACTTTAAATATTATTTTAAACATGGCATATGTTGGTAATATTTATATTTTGATGTTCTCATGTAACATTATTTCTGTAATTTTAAGAAAGAACAATTGAAATATTCACTAATTCTCCAATTGCTGGTCTGGAAGCATGTTTTACAGGAGGAAAACAAAAATAATCTTATAAATTCAAAGTGCTACAAAGTCATGAATACTGATGTTAGAATTCCACTCTCAAATTCATGGAAAAGTCATTATAACTTCTTGAAGTTCAATTTTCACATCTCTCAAATGAGCATAACAATATCTTCATTATCTATGTCATGATTTTATCATACATGATGCATACTCTATGTATATTTGCAAAAACATATATAGAAATGCATACACACATATATATATAAATACATAAATATACATACAGATGTGTGCATGTGTTTGTGTTGAAATTCAGTTTATATTTCATATATGCAGTTATACACAATATATATATATGTGTGTGCATACAATACATGCATGCATTGATAGATTGTTGATAGCTATATTATTTTGCTTTATTTTTGGAAGGTAGAATAGTACAAATCTAAAATTATATTGGTATCAGAACTCCGTCTAACAAAACCATTTACCAAATGTTTTACAAACTAGAAAGTTTGTTGGAGCACTGAGTGGGAGTGGGGGTTGGGAATTAAGGGTCTTACCCAGATTTTTCCAATCAGTGTGCATCAGAGACAATGTAAGGCTCACTATTTCTGATTCCCAGGTCAGCTCTCTATCAGCTCTGTTATACTGACTCACAATGTGGTATAATATCTGTTACAAATCTAATCTAATCTAAATGTGAAACTTGATTATGTTTATTGACACAGAGAGAAGCAATATCACAAAGTGAATAAAGAGTTATTTTTGAAGTCAGAAAGACTGGATTTCAAGTCAAGCCTCTGATACTTGCTGAGTGACCCTGGGCAAATCATTCAAATTCTTAATATGCTAGACAATTAGGACATATATAAAATACAATTAAATATAAAGCATTGATGCAATGTGAATTAGAGGGATGCTAAAGGATTGTTAAAATGACATCCTTGCTGGGCAGCATTCTATAATTTCTGTCCTGTATAATTTATTTTACATATTAGTTCAACATATCTACTAAATATTGTCTCAGTTGCTATTTTTGGAAACCATGATCTAATTCTAGACATCTTTTCTCATCTTATTACCCTCAATTTTTTTTCTTCTCCAACATCATTCAGACTAGCCATTTTACCATCTCATGAATACCCATATACATTTCCATATCTCTGTCATCACAATTTATTTCACACTCTATTCTTCTTTTCTCCACCAACTATAACAACTATAACAGTCCCATCTTTTGTCAAAGTACAGTTAAAATTCAACTTCTATGATGTCTTTTTTGGATACCTGAGATCTATGAAAATTTCTAGGTAATGATGGGCTAGGTTGGGGAAAATAACAGAAGTTTAGGATACAGTGCAGGATTTAGCGGCTGTTTCCAATAATCCTAATGAGTGTATTATTTTTCCCAATTCCACTCTCCCTCCATTCTGAATCATGTGGCTACATAGGAATTGAACATCAAAACAAGAAAAACATAGCAATCTCTGCAATTTTCCCAGTGAAAAGTCACAGAACTAGTGTAAAGTCAAAGAATCAGGATCAATACTGTATTGTTAAAAAGAATAGCAAATAAATCATTATCATGGGGAAGAAGAGTACAGTAAATGCCTAGATTTTCCTTTCTATCACAAATTGCTAGATACTTTCCAACAAAATTCCCACCAATTCTTTATTAAGAAATAGTTCTTTCAGTGAGTGAGCATCAGCTGTCCATGTTAATTCTTCCAAGTTTGGAGGATTAAATAATCATAAAGGCAAGTCAAGAAATTATTGGCTACCATGCTTTTGGAAAAGAGTAGGGAGGGAAAAGAATAGGGCATAGATAAATATCTAGATACTTAAAATTTATCATAACAACTGCATAATAAATCTCTATGAGACGATATATTTTCTCTATTTTCTGTTAGAGGATCTATAGAATAGTCTTATGGTATTAGTATTTTAATGTTTATGTTAATTTTCACTTAAATTCTTGGAGGTAAAATTATTAGTTATAACTCTACTTTATACAGAACCTAACCCAATAATGAAACCTATAAGATACACAAAGAATTGTTTTGGGTTAGTGTCTGCCTCTGTATTAATGAAGCAATTGATATTTATTTCTATTTTGTGAGTATCATTTTTAATCTTGCATGTATATACATTTATATATTAATATATGTACAAATATATGTGCATATGTACATATATAATATAATCAGTGGGAAAAATAGATTCATACACATACAAATGCACACACAGTGCATTAACTATACATTCCAATTTCATTTTCTGACTTCCCGAGGGTCTAATTCAATAAAAGAAAATGCTTATTATTTTCTTCCCAAACTCTTTGTAACCAACTCTCAAGGGTTCTTTATGAATTCCCTAGGACTTAGAATTCAAATTTAAGCATCATTTAAAAATATGCCTTGTATACATTCTAATTTATAAAACCACAGTTGCAGCATTCAAAGAATCAATATTTGCAGACATTATGTTACTTATCTTTATCTTAAAAAAATAAAAACCTAACTTGGCAATCAGTGTTTGTCTGATTACAGTAACAATATAAATGGCCATAAAACTGCATTTTTAAGTAGCTGATATTTGTGATATAGGAGATAAGGATAAACAACAGAATGAGATTACTGCCTAATCCCAACCAAGAGCTGCCACAGATCCTAGATTTCTATGTACTTTATATGACCAATTGATTAAACTTGGGAATTTGAATGGAAGTTGTGTTTCAGCCAGATATTGGAGTAGAAAAGTCCCTTTCACTAGCTTCAAGGCTGGGGGATAGGAAGAATGTGATTAAACACATTGCAATTTTGGTTATCACTGACACTCTCAGGCCCTTGAGGAAAGAAAATAAAATGTAATTATTAGGAAATACAATGATTGAAATTTACAAATTTGAATTTACAAATTCAAAGGTTGAGTGTGGAAATTAGGTTTAACTATTTTTACTCAGAGCTCATCAGAGACCATGCGTCAGCAAACTAAATATAATTCCTGTGACTCACACAGCTTTAAATGTTCAAGTAACTCTAAATGAACAATTGTATTATCTGAAATTTCCTCTATCTGTAAGAGTATGCATGCTTTGTTTAACTTTAAGGCTTGCTATAGGAGAATGGGAAAGGTCAATGGATGATAGAATATTTTTATGGTTATTATCATCTGGGAAATTTTAAGATCCACAAAACTATGCCTCAAGAAATTATTTTGCACATAATTTTAGAACTTGAGATCACTGTAATTTTTATTTAGTTTTCATATAGAGAGAGAGGCAGAAGAGAGAGAAAGAGAGAGAGAAAAAGAGAGAGAGAGAGTCAATCAACATTTTAAAAATGCTATGTGTCATTCATTGTGAAAAATTTAAGCATATGAAGAAAGATATACACAGCATCCCTATCCTCAAAGGGTTTACTTTCTACTGAGGAGACATTATTATTGGTCATGCTTTAAAATTGAAATCTCATTTCAGAGCTGTGGTTTACCAACTCAGACATGAGGTCATTACTCAGACTATAGGAATGGAATAATGGAATCTTTCAGTAGATTTGGGACTTTTTCTGTCTTAATCTTTTTTATATTATTGCACAAATTATATTTCTTCTTTGTTTTCTTTGTTTCACATTGAAATATCTCATACCTATTCTCAAATTTCTCTGAATTCTTCATATTTCATATTTATTACAGTATGATAATTTTCTATTCCATTCATCTATACTATTCATATGCTACAATTTTAGGGGGGATCAATGTACAATAGTGGGTAGAACAAAGCACTTGGAATCGGGAAGCCTTGAGTTTAAATCTAGTCTTAGACATTTACTAATTATGTGACATTAGAAAGCCTTCCATTTACCAAACCATGGAATTTACTTGATTTTGTAAAAAAAAAAACAAAAAACAAAAAAAAAGATATTTAGAAAAAATGAGAAGCATTATGATACAATATATAGGGAATGATGACTTTAGGTGCAGAAAGACCTGATGTTGAGTCATACCTATTATAGCCACTGGCTGAGAGTCTCTGGATAAGCTAGCTTATTTTTATGTCCTAAGGGACTTTCTACTACTAAAAATCATTTAGCATCAAGAAAGGACATTTTCTTATAAAGAATTGTCTATATTAGTAAAATCACAAGATCAAAACAAATTAAATACAAACTAATGAAGGGAAGAAACACAAAAAAACAATGAATGGATGGATAAATAAATAAACAGGAAAATGAATGAATACATAAAAAACAAATAAGACATAGCACCTATATTTCCATGATGAATAAAATTCAGGAAAACATTCATTAGTATGATCAGAAGCCAGAGAAGCAAATGTGTAGCAGGTTTTATTTACGTCAGTCAATCTGCACTTGGTGAGTGCTATTCACAAAATGTATGATCTTGGTCAGCTTTGCTTAAGCTTTCTGGTTCTATTTTCTTTATCTTATTTATTTATTTTTCTTAATGAATAAGTTGGGCTGGATGCTTGATAAGATCCCTTCATATCTATAAAACTTATTTCAATTGTATTTTATTGTAATTTCTGAATAAAATGCCCTCTTGAGATCTATCTCTGTAACTTAGAACTTTACCTAGGGGAAAAAAGAAAGGTAATAATATTGCATTTTAACAAAATATTAAGCATTAAAAACTGAAAGCTGTACATAGGCACATTTTAGTGGGAGTTAGTTATTGATCGTGATTCTAATAAAAATTAAAGTCTATCACCTCTACTTCAGAGTAATTGTCAAACTTCATCAAATAGACAATGAAAGATTCCTTGGTTTGAGCCATCATTGCCAAAGTACATGAAAACCTTGACTACCCAGAAGTTTGAAAAAGGATACTTTTTGGTCAGCACTTCTGAATTTTACCTGACATAAGCAAAGCTTTTTAAAGCTTACTTTGGCTTTAGTTTTTGGAAGAATGTTTGGTAGTTGTGGTACAGGAAATTCTTTTATGCCAACTCACATAATATAAAGGAATGAAATGAGATGAGATATCCAATAGATAAATGTAAGCAGGTGTATTGTGACTTTGGTTCCAATCCAGGTGCATAGGGAGTCCTGAAAGCCTCCTCTGACCAGCTGATGTGAAAGCTGCATTCGGTATCAGTTATCAAGGTGTGTGTGTGTGTGTGTGTATGTGTGTGTGTGTGTGTGTGTGTGTGTATTTGTGTGTGTGTCTGTGTCTGTGTATGTGGTTTGTGTGTGTGTACGTGGTATGTTGGAAGAGGCTAAATGTTAGCAGCTGCCCAGACCCCAGGGATATTGTTGCAAATCTTACAGCTCCTATCAAATAATGGGATTGGTTATTATGTCACATATAGGATATTTTGGAAATGTTTGAATTAACCAATTGAATCACAGAATACAAGAATCTGAGAGTTGAAAGAAATATGACAACATCATGCCAGTCTAAAACTCTCTTGGAGCATGTCCATAGTCAAGAACAATTCATCTTTCATTTGGAAAACACAAAATAATAGAAACCACTATCTCCCAGAAAAGCATTTTTCACTTTGGGGCAGATTTCATTTTTTAAAAGTCCACAGCTTTCTTTACCAAACTAATTATTTTTCTGTATCTTTCTTCCATAATCTTTGAATGCTCTTGGGGATCTCTGGAAACAAGGGGGAAAAAACTTAACTTCTCTTCCATATAATAGTTTAAACATATGAATTCATATAAGTATTCAAACTACAGATTTTCATTTGGTGGGTTATTAAGGGTCTTTAGTATGGGGACATTAGAAAGGAGACTTTAAAATATTTTTATAATTTTCAATGTTGAGATACAAATTTTTATGGGGGTCATGCAACCAACTTGCTTATTTTTTCCCTATAGGAAATTAAATCTTTACATCATTCTCATACCATAATTCTGAAAATACTTATTTTTATCTCTTGTAATATTTGACTACCAGTTCATTTTTTCTTAAACATGTTATTTAAATCATATTTATTATTATTTCCTTTTCTTTAAAAGTTTCCTTAACTGGTCATTTTTCAAATTTGGAAAAAAATATTTCTTAACAGCTAAATTACTATTTTAATTCAAAGCTTTTTGTTTCATTTTGTTTAACTTTCTTCCTATTAAAAAATACTGTTTCTGTGCATAGAATTTGATTTTAAAGAGTCCTTGGTAATTATTTATGTAAGTACTATCAAAGGTACTTAGTTTGTAGATCAAAGGCAACCTATATGTCTGAGAGTATCTGTCTACAATTAAATGAAGCAAAAAAGTCCATGGGACTTAATGAACAAATGCAGTCATATTTAAATAGTCAAATATTTTCACGTTTACAAGTATCTCCATTGCTTATTCTTTTCCTCTTTTGTCACTTCTACTCCTTCTTTTCTCTCTTCTCCTTTTCCTTTCCCTCCCCTCCCTTTTCTACCTATTTTCACATGGTTTACAAAGAGCAGTTAGCCTCATCCTCTAAAGAGCTTAAGGTTTGCTTCTTGAAATAAAAAGGAAGTTGATTGTAGTGAGGATAAAGTTACTGAAGGAATATTATTAAAAACTAGAAATGGTACAAAAAGATGATTTCCTTGAATAGAATAACAGAACAAAATTCTGAGGCTGGCAGAAAAAGGTATGTAAAAATTAATGTTTACTAGTAGTCACTAGCAATTTTTTTTCTCTTAAATCCAAAGCTATAGTTTATTTACAGCCAGACTTTTAGGCATACATTCATTTTGTTAATCTAATAAATAAGCAAAATATTTTTTTCATAAAGAGCAATTGTCATTTTTAAAATGTATTTTTCATTGATTTCCATCATTTAAATATTGTATTAGTGGCACTGAGTTTTCTAATGTACTTCAAAACTTAAATTATAAATACATTTTCATAAACTTCCTGGTTTAGGTAAATGATAGAAAAATAACTTTGAAAATACCTAAGATTTCTGCCAGAAGGAATAGCATTGCTAATTAAATTACAAACTATAAGAACTAGAAGGTACTTTGAAGATCTTTTAACCCTTATCTATCATTAAGGAACGTCTGTTTCTATCTTAGAAGGAAACTGATGTCCTTAATGGGAAAGTCATTATTTCAAGATTGCATAGTTTATTAGTGGCAAAAATGGACTGAAATACCTGCTTTTAGATTCCCAGATTGTGCTCAATAGCACTATATAATATTATACTTTTTTTTTAGTTATTAAGTTCCCAATTTATTTATTTATTTTTAATTTTTTTATTAAAGCTTTTTATTTGTATAACATATGTATGGGTAGTTCCCCAACAATGATCTTTACAAAGTTTTCCATTACAAATTTTTCCCCCAGTCCCCTCCCTTCCCCTAGATGGCAGGAAGTCCACTACATGTTAATAATGTTGAAATGCTTGAGAAGTTATGCAAGAAAAATCCTATCTACAAGAAAAAAAAAAGAATCAGAGAAAGGCAACACAATGCAAGCAAATGTCAATACAGATCATGAAAATGTTACGTTGTGGTCCATATTTCATTTCCCTCTCTCTGGGTGTATATTGTTTTCTTCAGTGAACAATTGGAACTGGTTTGAGACAATTCTTTGTTGCAGAGAGCCATGTCCATCAGAATTGATCATCATGTAATACTGTTGTTGCTGTG
>JAJPUD010019759.1:0-13243 GCA_023553655.1 Myrmecobius fasciatus | reverse complement strand
AATTTATAAAGTGGAAAAAATTCAAAACCACAAAAAAACATTTCAAGTGTCTCAGACTGAGTTTTTTGAACTATAAATATTACAAGCATGCAACTTGCTTATTTATTCAAATAATTTTAACATATTTCATTGGTCTCTTTTTAAAACTTTATTCTAAACTTCCTCAATTATTATTTCCTCTATCCCTCCTAGAAAAGCACCTGTATTACAGATATAGGAAACATAATATTTCATTGTGTTTATTATTTATTGATTTTAGAATAGTCTTTGATTGATAGGACAAATTACTGCCATGAAGGTTTCAGTAAAACTTACTTGAAAATATCTATTAAATATATTTATACAGGGAGAGCATTGTTTAACAATCCATTTAATATTGACATTCACTGAGATGTGATACAGAGAAATATAAGTTCACTCAAAGAAGATGATGTTGAACAGTGGCATAAATGATTCTGTTTAAAATGCACATAAAAGAAAGCTTCATTATTCATAAATAGTTTTTTCTAAATGTATTGATTCATTGCTAATATGGTGCTAGTTATAATGAGGTCCATATTAATAGGAAATATCTTCAGTGAAATAAATGACAATATAAACAAAACTGTGTGAGACTGTGTAAGCATCATCAAATAATGGAGAAAATATTTAGTACAGCCCCAAAACATAGTATAGTTGTATTTTTGGGGCACATCATAGGCAGATGCAAGAAGACAGTAAATTTAGCTTTTAATTGAATAGTTGAGGAAAATTACATTTCATTTTATCCAGAAAAAATGTAGGATTTAAAGTAATGCCAAATTGACCTATTTTTTCATCTTTACTAACAATATTAATTCTGTTGATGCTATATGACTGCAAATCAAGGAACACTACCATACTGGAAGACTGAAATTTACATAACTCTTTTTTTAAAATTTCTCTTTTTTTTTCATTAAAGCTTTTTATTTGTATAACACATGTATGGGTAGTTCCCCAGCATTGATCTTTACAAAGCTTTCCATTACAAATTTTACCCCCAGTCCCCTCCCCTCCCCTATATGGCAAGAAGTCCACTATATGTTAATAATGTTGAAATACTTGACAAGTTGTGCAAGAAAAATCCTATCTACAAAAAAAAAAAAGAAAGAAAATCAGAGAAAGGAAACACAATGCAAGCAAACCTCAATAGAGAGCATGAAAATGTTATGTTGTGGTCCATATTTCATATCCCTCTCTCTGGGTGTATATGGTTTTCTTCAGTGAACAATTGGAACTGGTTTGAGACAATTCTTTGTTGCAGAGAGCCATGTCCATCAGAATTGATCATCATGTAATATTGTTGTTGCTGTGTATAATGATCTCCTGGTTCTGCTAATTTCACTCAGCATCAGTTCATGAAAGTCTCTCCAGGCCTCTCTGAAATCGTCCTGCTGGTCGTTTCTTACAGAGGAATATTATTCCATAACATTCATATACCATAATTTATTCAGCCACTCTCCAATTGATGGGCATCCATTCAGTTTCCAGTTCCTAGCCACTACAAAAAGGGCTGCCCAAACATTTTTACACGTGTGAGTCCCTTTCCCTCCTCTAAGATTTCTTTGGGATATAAGCCCAATAGAAAAACTGCTGGGTCAAAGGGTATGCACAGTTTGATAACTTTTTGAGCATAGTTCCAAATTGCTCTCCAGAATGGTTGGATCCGTTCACAGTTCCACCAACACTTACATAACTCTTTAATAGGAATAGCAAAATATATAAATTGTGGTAATCATGTGACCATGACATCTTACCAGGGAAACATTTTGCATGGGAATCATCTTTTTTTTTTTTTTTTTTCTATTTTTTTTTTTTTTTTTTTAATCTGGAGGCAATTGGGATTAAATGACTTGCCCAGGGTCACACAGCCAGGAAGGAAATGGGGATAGTTTGATAGCTTTCAAGTACTAAAATAGTAAAGGAGAAATATGTACTAACGGGACATATACCTAAGGAGAATTTGTAAAAGAGCCCTAGACTAAGGTCCATGAAGGATGAAAATATTTATATTGCATGAAAATCATTTGGAATACAGAAAATTGAAGGGGAAACATGCTTATCCTCAAAAAGCTCAAAAATTATTCAGGAGAAGGATTAGATGTATTCTGTTTGGCAGCAAAAAAAAGAACACTGAATTAAGATTTCAAAGAAAGGATGTCTGGCTTTCATAGCTCTCATATTCACATCAATCTCTGTTGTCATCTTTATTAAAAACATTTTCAGAAATGTTTTTGATAAAAATTTCATGAGCCCTTTGTACAAAAAATAAATGTAAAAACCCAGGACTATTCTTTAATAGATAATTTATTAAAGGATATGTATGTCTTTCTCTTCCAATGAAGAATTTTACTGAGTTTTTTTTTTCTGAGTAGCTTATTTTTTGTTATAATCTCAGTTCCTTTATCTTACAGAATATCATATTCCAGGTTCTCTGTTCCTTTAATAAGATAGTTGCTACATCTTGTGTGATTCTACCTATGGTTCCAAGGTATTAGAATTGTTCTTTTCTAATTGCTATTACTTCTTTTCCTTTATCCTGGGTTTTCAGAGATATGGTTATGATACTGAGAGTCTTGATTTTGTGATTTCTTTCAGGTGGTGATCACTGAATTTTTAACAATTTCTATTTTCCCTCTGGTTTATGGTATCTTGACAATATTACTTTGTAATCTCTTTGAACATTGTGTCTAAATTTTTATTTTGGTTATGACTTTCAAATGATCCAATCATTCTAAAATTATTTCTTTTCAATTTCTTTTCCAGATCAGTTTTTTCAATGAAACATTTAACGTTTACTTCTTTCTTTTAGTCATATCTTTTTATCTTATTAAATAATTAGTTTTCATTGACTCATTCTAATTTTTAGGAAATCATTTCACTTAATGAAATTTTGTTAACTTTCTTTACATATTTTCCTACATTATTCTCATTCCCTTTCTCAATTATTTTCTTTTCTGCTCCTATTTGATTTGGAAAATCATTCCCCCATCATTTAATGAAAATCATTTCCCCTCTCTTTTTATATCTTTGTTTAGCTCTTCTAGTACACATATGGATAAAATTTTAGCTTTCTAGCTAATGCAGTCTAGAACCAATTCTCTCCACCCTAGAACTGGATAATGTATGAAAGACATGACAAATGTAGTCATGGCTTGCTCTCAGAATTTTTCATAGGGGTCTCTATAATATCTTTCTGCACAAGTTTGACTCCATATCTTCCTTAAGCTTTGACCTCTCCTGGGATTGTGATTTCTACTGCTGCAAGTCCCACAGTTAGTATTGCTTCTACCATATGTTGGTTGCTGCAGCCTTCCATCTAATGTTTGCAAACTTCTCTTTATTTCTCCAATGGAAAACAAAGCAAAATGACTCATTTCCTCAGTGTTTCTGGAAAATATGAAAACTCCAAAAGATAACTTCAGAGGATCCTTCTACAGTGATTAACACAATCCATTTTAAAATCCAGTGTGACTTTTTTTTTCATCAATTTATGATGGAATTTTTCATGATGTATGTAGAAAACAGAAGATTGGTTCTTTGCAGACAATAGTGTTTTGATATACTTTTTACAGTGCAATCAAAGAAACATATATGTGTGAATTTTTAGAGTCCATGTGGAATAATGGAAGAAAAAAAGTAACTTATAAAAAATGCACATTTTTCATGAAGCAGATATGCCCAGGATTTGTTTTGTTTTTCCCACCCCAAACTAGATATGTCTGAAAATTTTAACAATAATAATATATTTGAGTTTTTATATATACATTTGCATAGACATACATGCATACATATATCTAATTATATATGTGTGTATATATATATGTAACTATATATATACATATGTATATATAAATATATAATTCAATATCAGTACAAAATTTCTATTCAAATAAGCAAATGGCTCCCTTGTTGGAGACATATGTATTGAAAGCATTCATCAAAGGGCCCACCTAAACTTAGCTAATCTGCATAATTAGAACAGGTTTGAAACACTTGGAGCCAATCTTGTTGTTTTTCTGGAAATTCTGCATTGTTGCACCTGAAAGCTGCTGTTTTGACCAAATGACACTACTCGCTGAACTTCCAAAAGCTTCTGCATGGACTTGTGGTTATTTTGCAAAACAACTTATGGAATGACTTTGAGAGTCTGTGCCTGAGATTTTCTCCCTATTAAAATGTGCTTAAATCCTGCCCCTCAAAGAATTGAAAATTAGGTGAATGCCCATCAATTGGGGAATGAGTGAGCAAACTATGGCATGTGATTATGGTGAAATATTATAGTGCAATAAGAAAAGATGAGCAGGATGCCCTTATAAAAATCTGGAAAGATTTCTATGAGCTAATGAAAAATGAAATGCACTGTATATAAAGTAACATGGTATAAGATGATCAGCTATAAATAATAGCTTAAAACAATACGATGATCTGAGATAATTCCATGAAGGACTTATGATGGAAAATACTATACATCCATAGAGAAAGAACTTATGGTGTCTGACTATAGATTTAAGCATACTTTTAACAAATATTTTTCTTGAGGTTATGTTTGTTTTCTTTTGTTGTTTTTTATCTTTGTTTTCTTTCACAACATTACTAATATGGAATTCTTTTTATGTCTATATATGTATAATCTATATCAAGTTCTATGCCTCTTTAATCAGGGTGGGTGAGCAGGGAGATAACATTGAACTAAAATTTTAAAGATGAAACTTAAAATATTTTACATATAACTGGGGGAAAGTTAAATTTTAAATAAATTTAATGAACCCTGCTTCTTTTGACCCTCCTTTGCATTCCAGTATTTCAGTGCTGTGTGGTGTCTTGAATTATAATTTGCTTGTCTCAATTAAAATCTTCTGTTCTTGCTCATTTGGTAGTATTTTTCTTTTAGGTTGACATGTGGAAGTTGTCAAATGTAAGTTTAATATTCCAAAACCAACAACCAAAAGATACTTTCTATGATTGGATAATATCTGGACACTGAATGGCATGCCTTAGAGAGTGGAATGGATTCCCCTTCTTTTATGTCTTCAAATTAGGCTCATTACTATTTGTGTGCACATTACAGTGTGGCCACATTTTATATACCATATACTAGATGGACACTGCTACATATTCAATTCTCAAATTTTGCATTATCATTATTATGATTATCATTATTAATTATCTTTATCATTATTAATTATTATTTATTTTATTAGTCACAGATTGTTCTTTTGTATTAAGTGTAAGACTGCATTTAATTTTTTTCCATTTAGTCCTAGCAGAAATATACTTTATCCTTGCTTCAGAATAATATTTCCTGCATGAATTACAAAGTATAGTTTTTCTGCATGTAAAAGTGGGGAAGATAAGTGGAAGATATTATTAAAAGTCCTTAAAAAGACCTTAACATTTACATAAATGTCTTATTTTATACTAATATTCCCCAACTTTGGTCTGTAAAAGGTTCAGAAGCTTTTAGTGCTGTATTGGGTATCTCTTTATGAAGGCCTCTGGCCTCTCAAAGGTAGTATTCTGAATCAGATGGAAATTTCAATGGGTTTTCCAGAACAAAGGAACCATTTAATGGTCACTAGCTGATAGATAACAAGAAATAGACATGCAGTCTTATAAAACTTGCTTAAATTAGCTTAATTTATGGCTCTCCAAAGTCCCTGCTTTTAAACATGCTTGTCTTTTCAGAATATCTTTCTTCATTTTTTGTACTCCTCCTACCTCATCCATTCCCTCTAACAACTCAACAAACCACATGTCACTTGTATCCATCTTTATCAAATACTCACCAATTCAGCTGGTAGATGCACCATTTGTTTCCTCCAAGTTATCATTGCTTAAAGGTTGCTGACAGGGGAGTTAACACAATGCAGAAAGAGGGAGCAAAAGCACAAGGCCATTTCTTTATCCAAAAGTTGAAGAAGAAGAAAAAGAAGAAAAAAGAAGTACATTTCATTCAAAAATGGACACAAAAATAAGAAAAAAAACTTACGAATCAAAAGGTTGTGGGAGAACAGTTTCAGGACTGAAGATGACTAGTGGTCATGTAATCCATGCCATTCAGGAAAAGAGTAAACTGGGAAAGGTCATGCATGTCATTCTAGAAGTAGAATGAGAAATATGATTTCTCAAAAATAACTGAACTTGAAAAAAATTGAGTAGAGAAAATGAAAGAATCAATGATCTACCTAGAAGCCATGGCCAAAAATTATTCTAAAGCTCACATTGCAAGATATCATGAGAGAAAACTGCTCACATCTCATAGGAACAGAAGGCAAATCATAAATAGATATAACTAAAACATTTATATAGTGCTTTAAGTTCTGCAAAGAACAACTGTACAACCATATGAGAGACGTACTATTATTGTCTCTATTTTACAGATACAGACAGTGAGAATAAGAGAACTTGTGACTTGTCCAAAATTGTACAACTGGTAAGGATATGAAGTAGGAATTTTAACTTCAGTCTTCCTTACTCCAGACATAGTACTATTACACCTGCCTCACAAAAAAGTTGATAGACAATTCTTGAAAATTAATTAAAATGCAAAGCATTGTCATAGCCAAAATGTAATTCTTTGCCATTAATGGAAATACACCATAAACAGCTGGAAAAATTTCAAGGACCAAGAATTCACTTTTAGAATGACATAAGATTTATCATTTATGATGATAAAGGAATGTAGAATTTAGAATATGATATTCCAAAAGATAAAAGATATAGAGCTATGACAATTAATTATTACCAAGTAAAGTTAAGTATAATCTGAAAGTGGGAAAAATAGATATTTAAATAAATTTAAGACTTTCAAGAATTTCTAATGAAATAATAACTGCATAGTAACTTTGAAATGCTAACATAAGAATCAGGTAAACATAAAAGAAAAACACAAATAAAAAATATACATTAAATATAGGAAATCTGTTTACATTCTAATATTTCAATATAATATATATTTATAGTGTTTCTCTGATAAAGGTATCATGAAATTGATTCAAATTTAAAAAAAAAACTTTTTTTTATTTTCAAAATATATGCATGAATAATTTTTCAACATTTACCCTTGTACAGCCTTATGCTTCAGCTTTTCCCCTTCTTCTCCCCAGCCCCTCTCCTAGATGGCAAGCAATCCAATATATGTTATATATGTTAAATTCAATATGTGTAAACATATTTACACAATTCTCTTGCTGCATAAGAAAAATAAGATCAAAAAGGAATGTAAATGAGTAAGAAAACAAAATGCAAGCAAACAACAACAAAAAGAGTGAGAATGCTATGTTGTGATCCACATTCAGTTCCCACAGTCCTTTCTCTGGGTGTAGATGACTCTCTTCATCACAACATCATTGGAACTGGCATCAATCACCTCATTATATTGATGTTGCCTTGTACAATGATCTCCTGGTTTTGCTCATTTCATTTTGGATCAGTTCATGTAAGTCTCTACAGGTCTCTCTAAAATCATCCTCCTGATTGTTTCCTATAGAAAAATAATATTCCATAATATTCATATACCATAACTAATACAGCCATGCTCCAATTGATGGACATCCACTCATGCTGATCAAGTGATCTATGGGAATCTCCAGGATGGGAGGGGATTTTTGCTCTGGAATTTTTAACATTATGTGAGTATTATTGAACACGTCATTGTTTTATCTATTATCCACTTTCCTCTTAGGTACTCATCCGTCCTGATTTAGCTACTTATTTATTTATATATTTATGTGACTGGGGGGGAATCATAGAAATACAATATTACCTATAGTCAGTCCAAGAAAGTTCTTATTTCACAAGTTATAATACATATCAATAAAAATCTCCATTCCATGCTATTATAAGCCAAATCAGGAAGAGGCATCAATTGGCAGATTTTTATGATTCAGGTAAGTTTCTGAATAATCTTAATTTCCAATAAATATTTACAGTGATATAAGAAGCATAATCATAAAAGGTTCACAACCTTTGTTGTGTTTTGAGGAAACAGCAGGGACATTTTAATCTTCTGGTTTCTCACGGGCCTTTCCTGTGTAAGGCAAGGTGGACACTGTTTCTTTGTCTTCCATAATAATCATTGTAAAGAAAGGCAAAATGATGGTTTAGATATAATGGGCCACTTAATCACATAATAGAAGATTATTCTTAAATAGCATTGCTCACACCAGTAAAGGAAAACAAAAGAAGCAGTGACATCCTCTTATTTTCATTGTCCCTTTGCGGGCAATTTTTTTTTTATTACATTTTGGTTGTGAAATTCAATTCTTTAGATGCACATAGCATCTTTAGAGGAATAAGTATTAGAACAACAACTTATTTTGCTATTCTTGTTTCACCTAGAACCATAAAGTCTTTCAAAATTAAATATATTCAACTAGATCATTTGGCTATTTCAGAAAAAATAAATATTTATATTGAGAGAGAAATTAGAAAAAATATCCAATTAAATACCCAATTAAAACATCTCTAATCTGGCCTGTTTTAACATTTTTCAACAGTAGAGTCAAGGGATATTTTGAATAACTATACTTGACTACCACATCATTCAATTTACAAAAAGGGATTGATTCTTGAATCATACACACAAGGGATGGGTGGGCATGAGGATCAATGAATAGATAGAAAGACACAACAAAGATAATAGCCGATATGTCCAAATATGTTCAGCGCAAATAGCATCAATGAGAGCTATTATTATAAAGATCAATTATTATTTCTTTTCTTCTATGAATCTCAGTCTGCCTACTAAGGTATAATCCATGTTTATGGAGGAAATGTTTACACTAGTGAAATTAAACTTCACTGAGTTTTTGAAATATGTATTTGTGAACATATGGAATGCTACCATATCCATATGTCAAAATTGCATTCTTCACAGAGCAATACATTTCCCTATCTAAAAGAATTATTTTATTTCTTTTGAAATCAGCTCTGGAATTTCACTGCAATACAGATATCCTGGTGAAATTTTCCCTTTTTAAAAGACACATTTTCTGCATCAAAAAAAATGCTTCCTGTGACACAGAATGGTTAAGGATTTCATTCAGTGTCACCAAGATGATATTTCCTAGAAGCAGAACTTGAGCCCCAGTTCTTCCTTTCATTGCATTTAACCCAAATCTCCATCCAATATGCATGGTTGCTTCATGGATATAGATGATGGTTGATGATGAAGAGGATGATGATGTTGATAGAAACAGTAATGATGACGATGGTTGATACCTAGATAGATAGAAATAGAAATGCAGCTAAGAGAAATATAAAGACATACAGCTAAGCCTAGATCTAGATCCAGATATATAATTAAGCCTAGACTGAGACATAGACACAAATCTAGACCTACTTTTCAAAACTGATCCAGATCTAGACATTGACATGATCATAATATGCCTAAATCTAGAATTGGGCCTAGAATGACACTTAAACAAGCAGCTCAATCTAGACTAAAATGAAGGCCTAGACCCATACTTAGAATTAAATATTGATATAGATACAAAGTTAAGTACCTAGAATATGCAAAAAGCAGTGTATCATAAAAGAGCTGGACTTAGGGCCAGAAAGTTACTAGTTTGGCTGTATCATAGTGTAAATGAAGCAAGATATAAAGCTAGACTGAAAAGACACAATGGAGTCATGGATATTTATCTATCTGTCTGTCTGCCTGTCTGTCTATCCATCTACCTACATATCTATTCATTTTCTATGTCTAGACATCAAATGTAATGTTCATTATTTATCCACAGCAATATTCCCCAAAAGTCAAGATCTTTCCCATGTCTTGATATTATGTGTATGCTAAACCAGCATCCAGTTTGTATCCATATATATACATTTATCCAAACACCCATATCTGGATATGTGTATATATATACTTTTATTTTGTTGTTTACTCATACATGCATTAATGTAGGTAGGTATGAAAGCATGGACATATTGGATATGTGTGTGCATTTATATAGAAGTATATATTTCTCTATTCTAGGAGCTCCCCCAGCATAATGAAAACAAAGATGTCTTTTAAATAATGTAGCAAAATTATTTTTAAAATATAATACAAATGAGTGAATGAATGAATGCTTCAATTACACATGTACTTAGGAAAATTTATGATTATATTAAAATATAAAATTGAAATCTGGTAAACAACAAAATGTAGCATTGACATTGAAAAGGGGAGGAAGCATTAATTATTTTTTTTGAGGAAATAAAAATGTGTTTTTGTTTGTGGCAATGGCTACGATTCTGTTAAAATCACAATGATAGGACATGGTAGTGGACAACTTTCTATCACTAGTAAAAAGGAATTTCAGAGTATAATGAAAATAATTCTTAAGTTGTTTTCATCCATTCAAAAATAGCAAATCTGAGAGGAAAATTCACAGGGTAAAATGTTCCTTAAAATTTAATAATATTATGTATATTTGGTTCCTTCTTTAAAAAATCAAACAAACAAACAAAAAAAAACAACAGAATATCAAGTAACCTGTGATTAGAGAGCAAATTTTATAGTCTAGATTTATTTGACATTGTAAATGTTTCCTGATTTCAAAAGATGACATTTAATTAAAAATACCTTTTTTGAGTATGGTAATCATTTGTACCATTAAAAAGTATATATGAGATTTGAAAAACACAAGCTAGATTATGAGTTTAAAAAAGCACTCACTTTTAGGTTACTGATATAATTTACAAAATGTGATCTACTATCTATTCTTGTATCATTTAGAAGCACATCAAGTTTGCTGGTCAAATTAACCCACAGGATTGTGGAAGAGGTATTTCAATTAAGCTCACAGTCAAACAGCCTTCACCAATATTCTACCTTTATTTGCAAAGCTGCACATAAAATCATTCAAGCATTTCACTGAAGAATGAGAACTCCTGGAGTATGAAATCAGAGCACAGTCCCTCTCTTTAGAAGATCATATCTTTTCCTCTCATACTTTGTAACTCTTCAGCAAGTGACATTTTGTAATGTGCAAGAGTAATTGCTGAGTTTACTGCTCATTACCTCTTTATAATCCAAGGAAACAGAACACACTGACTCTTTTTTTTAATAGGAAAATAATTTTCATCATAAGGTAAAAATCAGCCATCCCTCTTACTACTTAGTTTTTAACAGCTATTTCATTTTTATTTACATAGCATTAATTAGGATTTTGAATCTATTATTGAACTGAAAAAATCTGTCATGAAAATCTCCTATTTATCATATTATACATTAAAATGGAATTATTACAAAATGACAGTTTATTACCTGAAAATGTTCCTATGTAGAATATATTATATTAATTTTGGGTTAGGTTTTGAGAGTTTTTCTCTGATAGAATGTATTTTAACAATTAACCATACTACATAAAAGTACATATAAAATAAAATATACATATATTCAATGGCGTGCATTAATAGAATGTGTACATTTCTCTTCTGAAGCTCCTTCTGATAGCAAACTGTGTAGCAGAACTCCATCTGAGAATGGCAAGGTATACGATTGTAATTGCATTCTCCACAGATCTTTAAGGTGCAACACTGATATAATATTATTCTTCTTATTCCTGCATTCCAATTAATCTAACAACATATTGCATATGCTAGTTAAGTACTTTATAGTTTCCTATTACTATGATTTTTTTTCTTAATGTACAGATTATGTGACAGATGTTCAGTAGTATGTGTTCTGAGTTAACATTGAAGTATAATGAATTCTCAAGTCATCGAGATGTTTAAGTGGTGTTAGTAGAAACTCTCTACTAAGATGATAAATGTTTTTTCTTGTTACCTGTCCTTAACTGTAAAAACTTGTCATAAATAATTTTGACCAAGAGGATATCATGCTATAATTTTTCCATGTAAAACAGCTAATTGTATACCAAACTTTAATTACTTTATGTGTGTATGTAAACAAAAATGGTATTTGTGAAAAATTTGACAAATTTAATGTGCCATATCCATTTCAGTTGGTATTGCAGCTGCATAATTTTTATTTCATTTTTTCTTAATTTTCAGAGAGAAAATATCCCAAGACAAGTTGCTATATTATGTTTAAGTTTAATATCTGGTGTTTGATCCTTGTTGTAACTGATTAGTGATATTAGGATTTAAGCTCATCTTCTACAAATTAATGGAAACTATCCTTCTAACAACAGCATTAGCAAATCAAATGAGGCCATAATTCGTATTGCATTCAATTTCCAAATTATATGTTTTACATTTCTTCTTTTAGCCTCTATATTCTTAGATTTTTTTCATGATGTTAAGTATTTTCAGTTTTCATTATGATCACATTTAAAATATCTCTTTTTGTGGATCAATATTATGTACTGATTAGTGTGAGTACAATTTATATCTTTAATTGATGCTCTATTTTCATTATAATTTATTTTGCAAATTCTAAAGGATGTTTTATATTTTTTGTGGGATTTTTGTTTTATTTGTAATACAGGACTTTGATATTGTATCATTTAAGAACTGAAGTGTTCTCTTACCATAATTTTTTTGGCTACCTGATTTTTTTAAATATTTGGCTAATATATTTCTATTATGTCTTTGAAGAATATATAATCAAATTTTCATTCCTTAATGACAAATTTTCTATTTGTTTGGCCATGTGATGGTTATACCAAAAATCTTCAATTTCTATCACAAGTCCTGAGGAAACCTACTTCAGTTTTTGATATTTCAAATTATTAGGTATTGGTTCAAGTTGGATTCCATTTATTTCCCAATAATTTCTAGATATTGTTCCTAGTTATCTACTATAGATATTTAAAAAAATCTAATTTGTCTCCTAGATGGCACATTTTCAATAATTTGTTGGCAGGTATGTAGATTTGGAGAGTTTAAAGTGATATGGTTGCTGAGGACAATGACAAAAGAAATATTGGAAAATATGGCTAATAAAAGAAAAACAAGACAAAGTCTGCCAAAATATTCAAAAGTTTTATATCTGTTCAAGTTGTGAATATATTCTTTAAAGTAATTTATATGGCATTGTCTGTCACCTGCATAAAATGATAACAAGAAAAAACAAAGAAACAATCTATTTCAACAGATAGGCTGGAAACATTTTTAAATGATTTATATAAGTACCCAAGCAAGTAGCATTTCTTTATTTTTGTTTTTAATTTCAAATTATATTGTAAGATAATTTTCAACATTAACCCTTGCAAAACCTTACATTGCAAAGTTGTTTCTTCCTTACTTCCCCCCTCCCTTGAACAAA
>JAJPUD010019758.1:0-23305 GCA_023553655.1 Myrmecobius fasciatus | reverse complement strand
GTGTGTGTTTCTCTGTATGTGTGTCTCTGTTTCTCTGTGTGTCTGTGCTTCTGTATGTGTGTGTCTGTTTGTGTGTCTCTGTGTGTGTCTTTCTCTGTCTCTGTGTTTCTCTGTGTGTGTCTCTGTGTCTGCGCGAGGTGTTTTGGCTTTTCATAGATTCTTCCATCCTGCCTAAGAACTCTCCACTTTCTTTTGTCAAGGGCAAGCATCCCCAGTCATTCCTCCGCCTCCTTGAGGGAGGGCTAGGACTCGGACTTACCTCAGTGGGTGAAGCTGGCTCAGCCCTCACTGAAAGAGCTCCTTTATTTCCCTGCTCCGTGATGCCCCCGTCCTGGCCCCGCCCCTTGCTAATAGGCGTTTGCTGCCGCCAGGATGCCAGGATGCCAGGAACGCTGCCCCTCCCGTGTCACTCCCTGAGACCTCAGGTGTGCAATCAGTATCTGTGCGCTCAGTCATGAGTCAGCCTGAAGTAATGGACACACTTAATCAGGAAGCATACCCAGCTCCTGGACTGGAGTACTCTGCAGTTTCTCACCTCCTCCCACCCCTTTTGTAGCCAGAGCAGAGCTGCTCCCCACACTGTCCATCACACATAACCCACGCCAGAAATACGCCGGCGCAGCGCTGGGCATTTCTGCAGGGAGAGGAAATCTCTTGACTTGTTATGTAGCCATTCCGGCCGTGTCTGACTCCTCATGACCCCACTTGCGGTGCTCTGTTTGCCCTTTTCTCCTCTAGTTCATTTTGCATATAAGTAAACTGAGGCAGTGTTCAGTGACTTTCTCAGAGGCATACAGTTAGCAGTGTCATATGTCTGAGGTAAAATTTGAACTCGGATCTTCCGATTCCAGGGCCGGTGCTCTAACCAGTGCACCATCCATCTAGCTGCCCTAGTTGGTTGGTTGGTTGGTTGGTTTTTCATGTAAGCCTCTTGGAGGTTACAGGGAGCCCCCAAAATGTTGAGATTCCAGTCGGGCATGGTGAGGTGTCCAAATCAAGAGGCAAAGTTTGTCATGATTGTAACGCCAAATAAAGCGGGCTAAGTTTCAAAAGAAGTTGGCAAAGAAGCAGGAGCAAGAAAATAAATCTCTAGGGAATCAAGTTAGAGACCAGGTGCTTCATGATCCTGATATGCTGGTTTTATGGCTTACAGGTGGAGCTGGGGAGTGGCCTGGGTCTGACTTTGTGCCCAGGTGCAGTACTCAGAATTCTCTGGGCAGAGCTGGGAGGAGGGAACCTTCCAGAGATGTGCTTTTAGACCGGAAATGTCACTAGAACAAGTGGCAGGCATACAATTTTGTTCTGTGTCTGTGTTAGCTTTAAACACTTCATTATTGCTTATTAGTCACAGAAACTCTGTTATTACTGACCAAAAGGCTTTTATTTGACAGCCAGCAATATTTGTAGTCATAGCATCCTGGTCATATAAACTGGGCAGGATAGCCTAGGGGAAGAAATATATCATTTTTAACTATATCACTCCCAAGGCCAAGTGGCCTTGTGCTAGGTGCTGGGGAGGGACAAGATTTGGGGGGAGAAAAAAAAGTCAAAACCTGTGATTTCAGTGGTGTATTGAATTCCTACTACCTCTTCTAGAGCAGCTCTGCAGTTTTTGTGTAATTTGTACAGAGGGACGGAGGGAGAGAGACAGGGACAGAGACAGAGAGAGAGAAAGAGAGAGAGACAGAGAGAGAGACAGAGAGAGAGACACAGGGACAGAGACAGAGAGAGACAGAGAGAGAGAGACAGAGAAAGAGAGACAGAGAGAGAGGAGGAGAGAGAGAGAGATTTCCTCTTATTTTAATCTGGATAATTTATATTTTTGTAAATGTTTATTCATTTCACTTAGATTGTCAGATTTATTTATATAATTGGGCAAATTATGAGTTTACCATTCTGATAGGCAAAAAGTGGTTAATTACATTATTGTGTTTTTTCTTTCCCTTTTTAGCTGGTATTGAAAACATAGGGACTACAGTCAATGGAGATATGTTCCAGGTAAGTAAACTGCCAAACTAGAGTTAAACAACGTTTCTTGGGTGGTCGTGGCCTGGGTTCAAGCATTTCTTTCAGGTCTATTCTTTAGTTCCTATGAGACTTTGTTTTAAAGAATGGGAGTAGTGCCTTCCTCTGTAGCTCTCGTTCACTAATAATGATCAGGGGATTGGGACAGTCATGTCACCAACCCACATGATTAGAAATATGTCTCATCATCCTGGTCTGTGCCCAGTTCTCATTAGTGGCTATTACTTCCATAACCTGACCTGCTTCAATAACCTTTTGACCCCTATAAACATCCATGAACCAATTTGGACCTCACCAATTAATTGACAGATATTTATCAAATACCTACTCTGTGAAAAACATTGTTCTAGATACTGAAGATAAAGAGACAAAAATAAAACAGTTCTTGCCCTCAAGGAGGTTATGGTCTAAGAGGTAAATAGGAATATGTATATATATATACATATATATATAAATATATACAAAATAAATGAATAAATACAAAGATCATTTGGGAAAGTAAGCACAATTAGGTGGGGGATTGTAAAAAATCTCATAAAGAAGTTGGCACAGGAGGCAGCTAGGTGATGCAGTGGATAGAGCACCATCCTGAAGTCAGGAGGACCTGAGTTCAAATCTAGCCATAGTCTTGGAGGACAGCCTATACAGAAGCACAGAGCCAAAAAATGTAGCGTCATGCATGATCTGAACTGCAAGACTACCAGTCTGGCTAGAATGAAGAATGCATGAATAGGAGTAATTTGTAAAAAGACTGTTAGAGTAGCTTGGGCTTAGGCTGTAAAGAGTTTTAAGTGCAAAACAATAGGGGTTAATATTTGACTCTATATAACAGGAAACCACTGGAGTTTATTGAGTATGGGAGGGTCATCTAGGCCTTAGAAAAACCATTTTGCCAAACCTACAGAAGGTAAATTCGAGAGGATAAAAAGTTGAGGCAAAGACACGGATTTGGAGACTATTAAAATAATCCAGGTAAAAGTTAAGTGATTATTAAAGGAACTATTAGAAATTTTGTTGAGCCATAGCCCTGAAAATCAGGGTCTGGAATTTTAGATTCTAAACTCCTAGAAGCCATTTTCTATAATAATCTTGATTAGCAGTTCTTTTCTGGAATTAATTTCTGGAATTGCTACATACAGACCGCGTCACATGGGATCAGCTACTTTTTATTTAGTTTTTGTAAAATGGGGCTGAATTGCTCAACTCTCATTCACATGTTAAGGTCCTATGAGATTCAACTTATAGGTATAGCTATAGAAAATTTTGTTTAGTGATTCAATTTCTTCTAACAAGTCATTAGACAAGAAGGTGAATGCTCATCAAGGATGTAAATTAGTGTCTTCAGGAGTACCCTGTGAAAAGGCCAGATGATATTGAACCGATTGCATTAAAACCTGGAATAATATAGAACATCATTAATAATAAAATATGAAAATTGCTACTTATATAACACTTTGAGGTTTAAAAAGTGTTGTATACACATCATCCCATTTGGGCCTCAAACGAACCTTTGAATTAAGTAAAACAAATATAAATAGAGAAATTGAGGCAGAAACAAGTTAAATGACTCATCCAAGTCCAAATAGGTATTAAGTTCATGAGGCATGAGTTGAATTCTAGTCTTTCAGACTTTAACTTCAATCCTTTAGCCACAATATCATACAGTTTCTCAAGGAAAGCTATGGTCACTTAGGTGCTCTTTGGTGTCATTTCCAAGCCAGGGAGGACAAAAAAAAAAAAAAAAGAGAAATCATATAAAATCATCTTGCCTAAAATAAGAAAAAGGGATGAAGAGGGAGGGGAAAAGAGAAAGACCACCACCAAAAAAAAAAAAAAAAAACCCCAAAAAAACAACCAAACCAAAAAAAAAAAAAAAACTTCTTAAACATAGCTGTAAATACTTCATGTTGCAGAATACAGAAATATCTATCCTTCATTTTATCTAATATAATAAAAAGGAAGATTTGGCTTCAGACTAAAGGGAGATCTTACTTTGGTTCAGAGTTAGCCACACATATCTCCTGCCCAGGAGTTTCTGTGGAAATCTTTTAGGCTCCTTCATGAGCTTTCAGTCTCCTTGTTGGGTCCCATTCACTCTAAGGTGTCATAGGCTTTAGAGCCTTCTCTATGCCTATGAATAGAGAGTATATACCCTGCTCTTGCTGCCAGACAGGGAGCCAGGCCCTAGTTGAAGGTAGTATTCTCTTAAACATTACACTACTTGGACTTTTAATTTTCCATCTTCCTTTAAACTCTCTAGGAGAACCAGTGCATATCAGTTTACAACAGTTAATGTTGCCAAAGACCAGGCCAAAGCCAAATATGGTGAATTTTATAGGAAATAAAATAAAAGCTTAGAGAAGTGCAGTGGCTTGCCCCAGATCACACATTATCAAAGAATGTCATTGAGACTTGTTTCTGAAATGCACAGAAGAGAAGAAATGCCAGAAGAAGTAATGGATAAATAACACAGCTTTGAGATAAATAGGTTGACTCTACTATGTACTTGAAAAATAAGCTGTATATAATAGAGGCTTGCAGTTTTACATATAATCCTTTTCTTTCTATTGTGTGTATTTGGAAATGCTTATTTTAGTGGACATTTGTTAACTTTATAATTTTTTAAATGGAAAAAAAAAGTCTCATAGACAGTGACAAAGAATGGATGTGAACTCTGGTCTTCTGACTCTAAATTGACCATGATACCATGTATCGTGAAAAACTTGGAGGGCTTGCTCCAAAAAGGAAAAGGATTAGGCTTGTTCTACTTGGTTTCTGGGGACAATTCCTGGTGGAGGGGGAGGCCAGGAGGATCTGCATCGAAGGGTATTTTTTCTGACTGAGCCTGGAGTCAGGAAGCCTTCCAAATGTGATCTCAGACCCTGCCCTCAGACTTTCCTAGCTGGGTGACCCTGCCCAGGTCACTTCATCTGGTTGCCTCACTTTTCTCTAATGGGCCTGGAAAATGGGCCAGAGAAAAAGTGGTAAACCAGTCCAGTATCTTTGCCAAGAAAACCAAAATGGGGTCACAAAGAGTTGGGCTAAACAAACAAGTATTTCTCCTAGTTGAAGGATTTCTGTTAAGGGTACTATTGATGAGGTCAGGGTAGCATTTCCTAGTTCGAAATAAACATATGACAAATTCACAATGGCCTTGTCTCTGCCAAAAGGGACATTTATTTAAAAGAGGTTACAGACAAAATAAGAGGCAAAATAGGCACCAGGAGTGCCAAATATGAAACAGAATTGGAGGAGGTTATAGTTAGAGCAAAGACAAGTTTCCCAGGGAACTCACAATTAACCAGGAGAAAGGAAATGCTCCATGAAGTGGGAGAGGGAAGGCACTGTGAAGGGAAGAAAATAACCTCATAGTGGGCTTAATCCTGAAATAACACCACTAACTGGCATTTCAAGTAGACTAAATCAATCAGAATTTACTAGTGAAAGATTGTTGCTAGCCCTGCATTTCCCATTTCCAGTCCATCAATACCCCCTTGCTTATGATGTTTCAGGTTTTGTAGCCAATCACATTGTTTTCCACTCCTATGATGTTGGTTTCTAGTTTTTGAGGTTTCTCCTTTTGTTTGTAAAAATGAGTCTTAGCTTTGTGCTTTGCTAGTAAAATGATCATCCTCAGAGTTTTGTCTCTCAGTTTACTTTAATTTCAATTGCAAGAATTCCCATGCCAATCAGAGGCCATGAATAGCTAACTTTTGCATTTTTAGCCTTGACAAAATAAGGGAGACCTAGACTTTATTTTTAATTTTTATTTAAATTTTTAAAAAGAAGTTTAGTTCCAAATTTTCTTTCTCCCTCTCCTCATACCTATGGTCATACAAAACATCTTTCCACAATAGCCATGTTACAGTGGGGGAAAAAGGCAAGAAAAATAAAGAAAATATGCTTACCTTTGCACTCAGAGTTCATTAGTTCTGTCTCTGGAACTGGATAGCATTTTTGTCCTGAGTCCTTTGGAATTGTCATGGATTATTGTACTTATTAGAGTAGCTAAGTTTTCCAGAGGTGATTGTCATTATAAAATTATTATTGCTATATATAATGTTCTCATGGTTCTGTTTACTTCACTCTGCATCAATTCATATGCATCTTCCCAGATTTTTTGAAACCATCCCTTTCATTATTTCTTATAGCACAATAGCATATCACCCAATCATATACCACGATCTGTTCAGCCTTTCCTCGATTGATCTGCATCCCCTCAGTTTCTGATTCTTTGCCACCTCCCACACAACAATATATATTTTCTATATATGAAGACTCAATCTTAAAAAAAAAAACAACTTGATTTATTGAATGATGGATTGGTTATATAATCTAAGGTCTAAAGTTACAATGGGCAAGAAAAAACAGAGAGGGTTGCCCTGGAAATTTAGGACTTAAGCCTACCTTGAAGGGCATTTAAAAACTTCAGTCACAACTAAGCTTAGATTCAAAAGCTTTCAGCTTCATTCACAACTTTCCCTTCACACCCTCTTCCAATCTGTCATATCCTCCCAACCAAGCAAATACCCCCAACGTATAATGCCAAAGAAAATAAGATGTGGACTCCACTGATGGTTCCTGTGGAAGTGGCTCTCACCCCTTCTTCAATCTTTAAGTAAACCCACCCTCTAAATTAGGCTTCGGGGAAATCAATCAATTAAGTACCTACTATAAACTAAGCTCTGGGGAAATAAAAAGAGGCAAAAGAAATAGTCCCATCCTCAAGGAGTTTACAATGTAGGGAAGGCAACATGTGAACAAATACGTACAAAACAATCTATATAGAGAGGATAAATAGGAAATGTGAGAGGGAAGGCACTGGAATTAAGAGGGATTAGAGAAGATTTCCTGTAGAAGGTAGAATTTTAGTTGGGATTGAAAGGAGGCCAGACAGGTTAGCACTTGGAATAGAGGAAGGAGTGTTTCACTTATAGACAGAGAAGATGCCCACAGAGCTGGAAAAATCTTATTTATGGAATAACCAAGAGGCCAATATTATTGGTCAGGGTATGCATAGGAGAATGGAAAAATAAGAGGAGGTTAGGTTATAAAAGGTTTTGAAGGGGAAACAGAGCATTTTGTATTTGATCCTAGAGACAATAGGGTGCCACTGGAATTTACTGAGTAGGAGATCACATGATTGGACCTGCACCTTAGGAAAAGGCTGAATGGAGAGCGGTGGGGTGGTGAGTCACCTGAGGCAGGAAGACCCCTAGCAGGCCATTGTAGTAATACAGATGTAAGGTGTTAAGGGCTTATATTACAGGACGGCAGCGTCAGAGGAGGGGTGGGAGTATATTCAAGAGATCCTGCAAAGGTAAAACGTATAGGTATTGGCAACAGATTGGCTGTAAGGGGTGTGAGATAGTGAGGAGTCCAAGATAACTCATGGGTTGTGAGCCTGAGGGACTGGGAGGATGGTGTTGCCTTCCATAGTAATAGAGAAATAGGGAAAAGCTGAAGAGGGTGGTGGTTGTTTTTTGGGTGGAGGGATGTGATGGTAATGAGTTCCATTTCAGAAACATTGAGATTCAGATCTCTACTAGACATCCAGTTTGAGATGTCTAAAAAGCAATTGGAGATAGAAGATTGGAGGTCAGCAGAGAGAACATTCACATTCACCACATTTTGTCCTCAGGTTGCCAGAGATATAAAAGCAATCTTGTCTAAAAATGAGAAGTTGTGTTAAATCAAAATAACTAGGAAAGGGGTTTTCCTGTTAACTCTCACTTGCTATATTAGAAATAGCTCTACCCAGACTAATGTGAGCTGGTTTCTATCAATAGTCATTGCCGTTGGTTTCCTGGCCATTTCTGAGGAGCCCTTTAACTTCTCTTGCCATCCACAAAAACGCTTGGAGCAGTGAGGTCATTACCAAGGAAACCCAAGATGAGAACTAGGGGAACAGACATTCATACATTAGGGCAGGATTGGACCAACCACAAGGAACTGAATTTCTCTATATACCAGACCCTATACAAAATCCCTTATTCTCCATTTTTTTTAAGGCACAGATATCAGGCTCTTTGATAACTTTCTTTTTCTTTTTGTAAATTAAACTTTATCTTCTTTTTCAAATAATAATCTATTTTTTCCTCCTACTGAAAAAAAAAAAGAGAAAAACAAAACTCCCCTAACAAATTCTCATATTAGTTGTGACCAAAAAATGTCTTAATCCATTCTGTTGCCCATCATGTCTCCCTCAGAAAATGGGTAGCATATTTATCATAAGGCCTCCAGAATCATGGTAGGCCATTGCGCTGATCAGAATTCTTAACTCTTTTAAAGTTATTTATCTTCACAATATACTGTTATTACATCATGTGCTCTGGTTTTACCTACTTAATTATTATTTTATTATTTAATTAATTGATAGAAATACTCCCAGATTTCTCTAAAGCTATCATTTCCATCATTTCTTATAGCACAATAGCATTTCATTACATTCATAGGTCAAATTTTGCTCATCCATCACCTCATTGATTGGTATCCTTTTTATTTCCAGTTCTTTTTACCTCATAAAATAACTGCTAAAAATATTTTTGTCCATAAGGGTCCATTGATCTCTTTGGGGTAAAGGCCTAGTAATAGAAATACATAAGTTTAGTAACTTTGGAAACATAGTTCCAAGTCCACCCTATCGTAACTTCATTAAAAGAGCAAGGAAGGGAAGGGAATAAGCATCTATATAGTACTTGCTGCTTGTCAGACACTATACTAAGCACTTTATAAATATTATCTCACTTGATCCTCCCAATAATAACCTCTCAAATCTGGTGTTGTCACTATCCATATTTTATAGTTGAGAAAACTGAGGAAAACAGAATTGAAATGATTTGTTCAGGGTCACACAGCTAAAAAGTATCCAAGGTTGAATTTGAACTGAGATCTTTCTGATGCAGACCCAGTGGTCTATCCACTACACTATCCAGCTACACAGGTAGTGATCAGATTCTGCAGCATCAGGGAATCGACTTATTCTGATTATATTGTCCATTTTTCTGATTCTGGACAAGGATGGATTTGGTGGCTGATCCATACATATAGCCTAGTTCTAATCTATGATATACTGGTAAGAACAATGTCCCCTAACCCTTGCGACTTTTTGCTCCAGGGATGCAGATGGATGGCAGCTGTAAGATTCTACTTACATGGGTCCCAGAGGCAAGAAGACCTGAGTTAAAATCCTGCTAGCTGTGTGACCCTGGGCAAATTTAAAATCTCTCTGCTTCAATATCCCCAATTGTAAAGTGGACATAATAACAGTACCTACTGTCTAAGGTCATTGTAAGGGTCAAATGAAATAATATTTATATAATGTACTTAGCACAGTTCCTGGAACATAATAGGTATTGAATGTCTCCTCCTTTCTTTCTTCCTTTTAGAGGTCCCATAGCTTGGAGAGACCATGAAGGACCAGAGATGGTTTTATTGTTTTTTTGGGGGGGGCTTCCATGGGGCAGCCCCAGTAGGGGAAACCTTTCTACCTTTTCCCCTAATCCTAGGAGTTAGTTTATGGATTAGCTCGATTGAGTGTCTGAGGCTATCTCTTCTGTAAAATGAGGGGATTAACTAGATCACCTCTAAGGTCCCTTACCATTTTAAAATAATGATTTTTTTGTTTGTGTGTATGTGTGCAAATCCCTTCTAGGAAACCAACGGTCCTTCTGATGGCTATGCTGCTGTAGCCCAGGCAGACAGGCTGAGCCAGGAACCAGAGAGCATCAGAAAGTGGAGAGAGGAGCAGAAGAAACGTTTGCAAGAGCTGGGTGAGGGTAGTGGGGAGCTGCTGGGAGCCTGGCAGTGTCTCTGGCTCACTGAGGCTCTTGCAGGGGATGGAGTGCCTATTTATACTGATGCCTTTTCTATGCCCTGGCACACTGACCTGCCCTGGGAAATTGGGGAGGGCAAGGACATGGGGAGAAGCGATTAGGGGAAGGAAGTCAGGGGATGCTGCTCCTTGCACTTAATCCCCTGTTTGAACCCCAGATGCAGCTTCTAAGGTGACTGAGCAAGAATGGCGGGAGAAGGCAAAGAGGGACCTTGAAGAATGGAATGTGCGACAGAATGAGCAGGTGGAGAAAAACAAAGTCAGCAACAGGTAGGAGGTCTAAGGAGCATTTGGGGAGGGGATCTGGGGGTCAGAGGTTTGGGCAAGGGGCATAGGGGAAGGGGCATGTGGGCAAGGAACTATCTCACAGTTGGTAGAAAGAAAGGGGCTTGGGGGAGTAGAAGGTGTTGGGAAGGTGCAAGAATCTGAGGAACCTCAGGGGGCCCAGGAGGGCTGAGGTGGGAGAGCAGGGGATGTCCAAGAGACTGAGGGCAAGAGGGAAAAGAGTATTCAGGAGTAATATGGAAGGGTGTGAGTAGGAGGGCAGATCACATCTGGAAGAAGGGGATTTCTGGGAGGCTGAAAGGTATTTGGGAAGGCAGAGAGAGACCAAGTGAACAGGAGGCTTTCTTTTCTAATTAGAAGAACAGCCTCTTGGCTCCTCACCACAACTCAACCATATTAAAATGGTCCTATTTCTTTCTTCAAAGACACAGCTCTTCCCAGACATTCCCTTGTACATCCTTTCCCTGCCCAGTGGGGAGCTGGGAACTGGCCCCTGCTTACTGCTGAAATGGAAAGAGTTCCTAAGGAGTAAATGCGGTGGTCTGGTGGTCTCTGGAGGCCAAAGGCCTGCCCTGTTGCCAAACTGGAGATGGCCTAGGACCCTGTTAGCCCAGGCCTAACTGTGGGGAGCTCAGACACATTGGGTTGGGGTCTCTCTGCTCCTTCCAGGATTGCCTGCTTGGATACTCCCTGAAAAGACCTGACTTGAGAAAGCCTCCCCTTCTTCCTTCCTTCCTTCCTTCCTGCTGCCTTCCCAAATGGGCTGGTGCTTCTAACATCCCCGGGCCTTAGGAACTAATGTTGTCTTTCTCTCTAACCTTTCTGCCTGCCTCCTCCTTCTGTCATCCTGTCTTCCCGGCCTAACCCTTCCCCTCAAGGATCGCTGACAAAGCATTCTACCAGCAACCAGATGCCGACATCATAGGTTACGTGTACGTGTCTCCTTAGCAGCTTGGGGAGGAGAGCGGTGTGCTGGGTGAGGCTCTCCATGAATGGCTGCAGCCGGCTGATGCTTCCTGCCCTCCAGAGCCCAGGAGGCCAGAGAAGCGTGGTGGGGCTCCGGGGGGGGGGGCAGTAAGGGAAGGGGCAATTCCATTCCCGGATGACAAAATCTAATCAGCATAGGGACAGGGACTGGGCCGGTGATTTCATCATCTGTGGTGGTTCAGTGGTGACCCATTCGGGATCATAAGATGCTGGAGTACTTTGCCATCTCCTTCTCCAGATCATTTTGCAGATGAGGAAACTGAGGCAGACAGGGTGAAGTGCCTTGCTTAGGGTCACATAGCTAATGATTTCTCTGAGGCCAGATTTGGACTCAGGCCTCCCTCACTTCAGGCCTGGCACTCTGCCCAAACAGTTCAGGATGGCAGCTTCTCTGCAATAGCCCTCGAGAAGTGGGAACTGAAGCCAGGTCTTCCTGGCTCGGGGGTCCCTTGTCTGTCCACCATTGCTCGTTGCTTCTCTGACAATGATGGCAGTGGTGGAGGTGGTGATGGTGACATGTTGACCAGAGTTTCCATTTTTGTCGTACTTTAAGGTGTATAATGTGTGTTCAGCTTTCCTCCTAATGGCCCTGTGAGGGAAGCTGAAGTTCCATGACCTCTGGGGCCCCTAGGATGGAGCGGGGAGGGTTCTTCGGCACCTTGGGGGTTCCAGATGCCAAAGGAAGGGGAAGCCCAAGGGAAGCCCAGCGTGGCGTGCTTGCTTGGGTCAGGAGGAGGAGAAAGCAAACTCAGGAGAGGCTGAGCCAGGCAGGGGAAGGTCTGCAGCAGAGCACCCCAAGACTTCTCCTGGCTCTGTTCCTTTCAATGTTTCTATCAATGACCTGGACAAGGGCATGGATGGAACGCTTAACAAATCTGCCAATGACTAACTAATAGTAATCACTCAAAACACATTTGTTAAATACCTGTACGTGCCATCAGGCAGGCACTGTATTAAGTACTGATAACAGAAAGACAGACAAAGCCAGCCCCTGGTCTCAAGAAGCTCAGGGTAATGGGAAAGACACCAGGAAAACAGCTATGTACATAAAAATAATGTACGCGATACGTAGGAAATAATCAACAGAGGGAAGGCAGTGGTATGAAGGGGGCTTGGGAAAGGCTGGGAAACCAGAAGGTGGAGATGAGGAGGGAGAATATTCTAGATATGGGAGATAGCTGGTACAAATGCCCCGAGCTGGGAGATGGAGTATCTTGTTCAAGGACCAGCAAGGAAACCATTGTCCCTGGGCAACATAATACATGGATGGGGTGTGAGGTATAAAAAAGGGGAGAGGGGCCTTAGGAAAGGCCCAAACAGGGAACTTTCTCTTTGTTCCTAGAGGTGCTGGAGTTTGTGAGTTTGGTGGAGTGGAGGGAAATGATGGGTGGACTTTTGGTCAGACCTGGGCTTTTGGAGGATCCCTTGGACTTGGCTGGGTAGATTGGAGCAAGGAGACAACACAGCAAGCTAGGGAAAAGATGTGAGGTAATGAGGGCCTGCCCCAAGGTTCCTGACAGGATCAGAGAAGGGGGAATACTGAAGAGATATTCTAGAGGTAAAATCAATAGAGCTTGTCAATAAATTAGAGATGGAGGATGACAGAGAGTAAAGAGTTCAAGATAACACTCATATTTCTGGCCTGGGCGACTGCATATTGATACTTTCAATGCTAATAGGAGAGTTAGGAAGAGGGAAAGGTTTGGGATGGGGGGAGGGAAATGATGAATTCCATTTTGGACATATTGTCTATGGGACATTCAGTTCAAAATGTCCAATGGATGGTTAGAAATGTGAGAATGGAGATCATCAGAAAGAATACAACCAAATAAATAGATCTGAGAATCAAGGAATATAAATAGTGTCAAGAAAGAGGTAGATGCTAGTCCCACTGTCCACTTCAGTAAGATCACATCTGGAATAGTATATCCAGTTCTAACTACTTCATTTTAGGGAGAATACTGATGTTAGAGCACATTGGGTGGGAAGGACAAGGTACTAGGATGATGGGAATTGAGAACAAGATATATAAGAATTGGTTGAATGAATTGGAGAAGAGGGAAACATTGCTGCCTTCAAAAATTTGGAGGACTGTTAGATGGCTATTATGTGGATACTTATTCTACTCGATTTTGGGACAGAACAAGAACAATGGGTAGAAGCTAAAGGGAGAAAAATTTTGACTGGCTGTGAAGAAAAAATTCCTCTAACAAATAGAGCTATCTAAAAATGGAACAGACTGCCTGATGTTCCTCATCCCTGATAGATGATCACTTAAAAGGCTTGATAAAGAGGAGGTTCTTTTTTAGATACATGAACTCAATGCTTTTTAAAGCCCCTTTTAGCTCCAAAATTCTAGGATGATATAAAACTAGTAATAAGTGATTTGGGACCAGAAAGCCTTCTCTCAGCTGGAAAAAAAACCAAAAACAGAAACAAAAACAAAAACCAAGCATCATCAGATGTAATAAACTGGATGGAAGAGATAATAAGCTTCAGAGACAAATATTTTTCAAGATTTAGGGAAAATTTCCTGACAAGGAAAGTCATCCTCTGGGTTTCTCTTCTTTTCAGAAGTAGACACAATCATTGCTGATGGGATAAACGGGTATGCTTTCAGATCCATGCTTACTTTGTCTCCCAGATCATGAGCATCTTTTGTCTTATAGAATGCTTTATAATTTCCAAAGGATGTTCATAAACTTCAGATCTCAGCCAACAGTCCTATGAAGGAAATAAGGCAAGAAAAATTTTCATCATTTTACAAATGGGAAAACCATGGCACCTAGAAATTTGTCTAGGCTCACACAGCTAGTCTGGATTATACCTCAGTATAGTCTCAGGCCGACGTGGAAGGTCACAGGACTTAGAGTTAGAGGGGAATCTTAGGACACAGAACGTTAGAACAAAGAGGAGCCACAGAGATCAATTGTTCTCTCTCCTTTTACAAATGAGGTTAACCAAACAGGCTAAGTGACCTGTATAAGGCCACTTAGGTTGTAAGGAAAAGATCAGGGTTCAAACTCATTTCTATTTGTACTGTAAATTGAAGCCTCAGCCCTTGGTCCCATCTTCCTTGTGATATACAAAGCTCCTCCATCAACATCTTTTTATGGAAATAACCCTGAGCTCTCATAACCTGGACCAGCTCAATATAAGGTCTGGTGAATCCCATCTAGCTGCAAAGTTTTTGAGTATAAAAGTAATGGATTGTGTCTGTCATGCCCAGATGAGCCAACCTAAGTATGAAGAGCTTAATAAGTACTGCTTGAATTGATTGAGACCCTTATTACCAGGACGTTGGCCACTGAATTATTTTTTTCTATGAACCCATAGAACCACGTACTAAGATATAAAGTTGTTGCTATCTGCATGGGTGGATGAAGGACACACACTGATGAAATCCTTAAGTATTTAAGAAAGTTCATGTTTTTCTGAATGAAATGTTCTTTCTGTTAGAACTAGCTTTCCCTAAGTATCAGGAGTTCCTTGGAAACTGAAAAGGGGCCTTTTTAGGACTCTTTTTGTCCAAAATAGAGCAATGCATAGAAAACTAAGATTTAGACCAATGGACCAATGATTGGATAATTCAGTGGCATTCAAGAAGCATTTATTAAGGGACTGCTAAGTGGCGCAGTGGACAGAACACCAGCCCTGAAATCAGGAGGACCTGAGTTCAAATGTGACCTCAGACACTTAACATTCCCTAGCTGTGTGACCCTGGGCAAGTCGCTTTACCTCAATTGCCTTAGCAAAAAGCAAAAAAAAAAAAAGCATTTATTAAGAGCCCTAACAAGCACTGTGGTAGGTATTGGGATATAAAGACAAGACAAAATCATTTCTGCCTTCAAGCAACTATTGGGGAATGAGAGAAGGGGAGAAAATATGTACTTAAGTTAATACATACACACATAAATAATGGGGAAAGGGAGTAGAACCTGGATCTAATATAAAGAGTAGTCTGTCAACAATAGAACAGGGGTTCAAGAAAGCACAGTGGACAAAACAGGCAAGGACAATTGAGGGATGGAATTGATCTGGATGGGTATTGGGGAGCTGGAGGGACTGGTGAAGGGAAAGATCTTTGGCCAACATAGACAATTTACAAGAATTCTTTAGCATGAAGGTTCCCTAAATCCCAGAAGGGAAACTGCCTTATAGGTATCCAGTCTAGCCCTTACCAGAACCATATATCTATTTCCTGTACTACTGCCCTGAGAAGTGGTCATCTAGCCTAGCTTGATGGTATTGAGTAATGAAGGATCTATTCCTTCCTGCTATAGCTCATTCCATTTGTGGATTACAAGTTTTAGGCTAGAAATATCAATTGGAAAGATCTGGGAATAGGGCCAGATACCAACATGGGGACACATGACGACCTGGAGTCAGAGGCCCTGAGTTTGAATACTGGCCCTTCTATTTACTAGCTATGTGACTATGGACAAGTCCTTTCCTTTTATGAACCCCAATTTGTGTGTGAAATGAGAAAGTTGGACAGATGGTCTGTGAGGTTCTTTCCCGCTTGAACGTTTGTTTTTGTTGCTAGGGCTGGTTGGTTTTGTGATGCTAGGCTGTCAATCAAGATAATCTCACACCCTGTGGGGCGAGTGAAGAGTCCCAGCTGTGTCTTTCCTTCCCGCAGAGCATCAGAAGAGGCCTTCCTGAAGGAGTCTAAGGAAGAAGTACCTGGCACGGAATGGGAGAAGGTGGCCCAGCTGTGTGACTTCAACCCCAAGAGCAGCAGGCAGTGCAAGGACGTGTCCCGCATGCGATCTATGCTCATCTCCCTGAAACAAAACCCACTGTCCCGCTAGGCCCCTCTCCGGGGCTACCAAAGAGCAGAGGAGGCTGAGGCAGAGGCCGGGAAGAAGGGAGCAGGGAAGGAGAAGCTGCTGCTCCGACAGCCACAGCACAAAGTGTTTCATCTCCCTCACCCTTTGGGGCAAAGGGAGCCCCTCCCTGGCCTCTCCCTTCTCAAACCCACCACCTTAGGTGTCATATATACTATTGGTTTGCCACGTCATGACCACTAAGTCTCCCAGGTCTTTTATTTTTCTTGGTTTAAAGGTTGTATTGTTAACTCTTTTGACACTTATTTATTATCATTCTTGTATCTTTGGAAGCTACAATTTAAGTCAGACTGTCATTTGTATTGGTCCCATCCTACTACCTGTGTGACCTTTGCAAAGTCCTTTCCTTTCTCAAGGCTTCAGTTTACTCATCTGTAAGACAAGAGGGTTTCACTAGATGACCTCAAAGTCATTTCTTGCTCTAAATCATATTAGTCTTGCCCAGCTCCATGACCTTCTTGGATTCCCAAGAGCACATGCCATTTAAAACACGTAGAGCCTTCTCTGACCCTTGCTGGTATCCCCAGACATCTGTAGTGTCCCCAGTTTTTCTGAGAGCATTTCATTGGTCAGAGTCCATTCTAATGGGAGATTCTGGATCATGACTTAAATTAACTCTTTCAGACCCACCCTTTAGAGAAATGACATGTTCACAGATAAGGAAATATAGGATGTTTACAAAATAAATGCAAAATTATTTTGAGGTTGGAAGGAAAGTGAAGTAGGAGAAATGATAATGGGGAGAATTCAGGGGAGAGGAGGAGTAAAAAAGGCATGACTAGGTTGCTCTACTGGTGGTTTCCTCTAAATTTAGCTGAAAAGGCATGGTCTTAGTCCTATAAAAATTTTTGAGCAATTACAGGTCCTCCTGATTCAGAACTGACTTTCCCAGGCCTCCCAGAAAAGTCATGACCTAGGAGGAAGACTAACATTTCTTTGGGTAGGAAGGGGTAGCTACAATTAATAGTGGATATTCACTACATATCACTTTGCACATACTACTGCCTTCCTTCTCATTACACTGTCATTCTTTAAGCCTTTTCCCTCATGAGGGGAAAGGAAAAGCATCTTTTTTTTTTTTTTTTAATCTGATAGTCTAGGCTATATTTGAGTAAAGGTTTGTCTATTCTATGCTATTTTCTGTTCATTTCCATTTCCATGACCATTTCTAGTCCCATAGCCAGTCCCTAACTGGATGATGGTACCATTTTCCTCAATAACTGGCATCTTTGCCTTTTCCCTGGCCATAATCCCAGCCTTTTGATAAGAGCCCAGGTTTCCTGCTTGAGTAGAACCTTAGCCTCTGCTTTGGTTATAGCTCCAGCCCTCTCCTCAACCAATCAATCAACAAGAATTTATTATGCACCTATATGAACCAGGCACTGTGCTGGGTATTGGAGATACTAAGATAAAATAAGGCTCATGCCCTCAAAAAGCTTACATCCTACTAGGGTGACAGCATGCTCACTCACTCACGGACACATACAGGATATACACAAAATACAAAGTAATGGGACAACTGGGAGAACAAAGAACATACCTGATGGAGAAGGCGCTTTAATTGAGCTTTGAAGGCTGTCAGAGATTCTGAGAAAAGGAAGTGAAGAGAGAATTCTCCTCATAGGGTATACTCTGAAAAGGCTCAAGGGTGGGAAATAGAAGATCCTGTACCAGTAAACCAGTTTGATTAGGATAGAGATTATTTGAGGAGAGGCAATGTATAATCAACCTCAATTCATTTCATCACATGTTTTAAAAGCTTTTGCTATGTGCAAAACTCTGTGGTTCAAGCTGTGAGAAATTTGAAGGTATGTGCAGAGCTAATGTTTAGAAGGGGGATGGAACACATATGTAGACAGACAGAAAGCATCTATGATATCAAGATTGAAGACAAGCAGGAAGGTCATTAGCCAGGGGCACAGGATTAGCTTCCTGAAGGGACCAGCATAAAATTTAGTACTTTTACAAAATCAAGTTTTTTCGATGGTGGTTCTCTCAACTAAACAGATGAAAAGAGCTATAGTTATAGGAGACAGCCACAGTGCCCAACATATCTCTCATCCATGCATAATTAACACACAGTAGTGGACAGCTTTTTTTCTGAATTTTAAAAGGCTTTGACTATCCAGAAAACCTGATTTCCAGAATTTGGGGATCAATGCTAGGCAGATCACCCCCAGATATGAGCTGATATATGACTGAGCTTTGAAGGCTGGATTGCACTTGAAGAGGCGTCTTTGGGGACAACCCTTTTCTTCTGTCTGATTTCAGTGTTTTGGCAATTTTCCAGTGTTCAAAGGTTCTTTTCATCCACTTCTATCTGGCCATATCCTTGCTAGATGCACTGTTGTCCTCCATGATGAATTTCTTAGGGAATTAGTACCAAATTGCCATTGACAGCCATCAGAAAATTCTGAAGTAAGCTCATTCAGCTCCTGCCTTCCTTCTACTACCCTGATAAAAATATTAGAGACAATGCCCAGACCTAAATGTGTCTTGTTTTGATTCAGGTGGAAGGTCAGTAATTTGTCTATGCTTATCCACATTGAGGACTTGGCTGTGGCTGTCCCTCCACTCTGATCTTCCTGGTGCTCAGTAGACACACAGATGTCAAGACTAGGAAAGTCTAGGTACAAAATGGCCAGGTATTGTAAATGCTTAAAGGTGGGGGCAAAAGCCAAACTCAGGATGAAGGTCAGATGATAATCATGTATATTTAGAAAACACCTTGATTTATTCCTTCTACATTTACTCAGTATGTGCCACATGCAGAATCTTATGCATAGGGTTAGTGTTATAGTTTAGGCAATTCACAGTCGACAGGTTTTAGATGACATATTGTCTTGATATAAATATGTAATATCTTGTGTTTAATGGTATCCCGAACTGTAGTAGAGGAAAAGACAGAAATAGAAAGCTGTAATAGTTTTACAAGTGCCATCAGAAAGGTACCAAGTGCTTATTATATAAGGTCCCCTGGAAATTATTCTCTTGAAAAGACTCAGAAGACTGGAGGAGGCACTTATTACAAAGCATTCTACAGACATTTTCTCATTTGATTCTCACAAAACAATCTCTTGAGGTAGGCATCAAAAGGGTTATTGCTTTCATTTTTAGGTGAGCAAACTGAAGCCCTGAAAAGGAAAGTGAATGGCCCAAGGTCACACAGCTCCTAAGTAGCACAGCTGGAACTTGAACCCAGGTCTTAAGTGCTTTATAAGCCACAAGGTCATATGTCATATATAAATGTGATTTAGTATTATTCTGATTCCAAGTCTAATGTTCTTTGTACTTCATTCACCATGCTTGTTTGTCAGGCTGCTGATTCCTGGGATGGGGTTGTGTAATAGAAGTAATTTAGGAAATTGGATTTCAAACCCACCTTTATCTTTTTATTCTTCAACCACTCTATAGTCCTCTCTAAAATCTTCCCTTCTTTGTGAGAGCAAAATATTTATGCACTTTACAGCAATGCCTACTTCATTACTGCTTTGCAGCAATCTTGCCAATCTGTAGACACTTATCCTTTCTCACAGTCCAGTGAGAAGCAAGAATAGTATTAGGATGCCACTTTTTTCAAAGGCTCAACAAGGTCAAGTGGCTTGTTGCATAGCTAATATCAATGCCAGGATTCAAACAGGTCACTGTCTCTTAAGTTCAAGTCTTTTCTCTATATTGTGCAATTTCAGAGAAATCACAGGATTTGAGATTGAGGAGGAAGCTTCAATGTTACTTTGTCCACCTTCCCACCTACTGCCAGAATCCTTCTATGAATATTTATCAAGCTCTCCTATTTTCTCTTTTGAACAGCAATAGCAGACATCAGAGAATACTTTGGGAAATTCATCCAGAGCCCAGGTTCCATCCTTGCTTATTTCAGAGGTCATTTACTCTAGTGATGAGAAAAAACTGAGGCTCAGATGGTTTTAGATGACATATATTGCCTTGATATGAATATGTAATATCTTGTGTTTAATGGTAAAGAGAAACAAGCTAGTTTCAAGAGGGAAAATTTGCTCCTCTTTAGACCTTCACTGATATAGACTGAATCATCTTTATTTCCTAGCACTTCATGAGTTACTTTAGCCAGAAAAAAAAAAAAAAATTTGATGGACAACTTTTAGGGAATGAGCTTCTCTTCACTTGTCCTAATGACAGGCATCCATTAAAAACCTTCTTTTACTTGAACCTGAAAATAGCCTGATGAGGAAAGAAGAGCAAGAATTATTATTCATGCCCATTTTACAGATAAGAAAAGAGCTCAGAAAAGTTAATTGGTTTCCTTAAGTCAGAAAGCTAGTCAGTAGTAGACTCAGGACCAGAGTTGCTGAATTTGAGTCCAATTCTCTTACCTGAAAGACTTCATAGAACCTTGAAATTAAGCTAGTTCCTCTGAGAAAAGTATTACTGTTCTTGAAGTGAATGCTTTGGACTAAATTCCTTCTCCGGACCTCTTTTGGTAGATTTATAGATTTAAAGCTGAAAAGGACCTTAGGATCATCTAGTCTAACATTTTACAAATGGGAAAAACTGGCCCAGAGGATTTTAGATGACTCATATAGGGGAATAAGGGTAGTGAATGGAGCTGGGTTTCAAATCTAAGACTTCCCACCCTAAATCCATTGCTCCATTCGATGAACCACATATATCCATTTGTAAAACAAGAGGACAGAACTAAATATATCTCAAATTCTGATCAAACTCTGATATACTTTTCTATTACTGAATCATACCATACATAATTCAGAGAATTGAGGTTGAGGTTAAATTCAAAGAGCTCTGGTCAAACAAGTCTGGGCACATGATGCAGGAAAAAAATTTCAAAACTTCAGTAAGGGCTTGAGATTGCTATTCAGACACATTTTTCTGTTACTTGGTTCTCTTATCAGTGAAATGAAGTTACTTGTACCATCTATTTTGCACAGCCATTGTGAGAGAAGCATACTATAAACACTCAAGGAATTTGAGGAATTATTTATTATATATCTATTAGATACTGCATGGATGATACAATGAGGACTATCTTGGAGGAACAGGTAAAGAGCTGGCAAAATAAAACTGAAGACAAGTTCTGTTCTCAAATCCAAACTCATTTCATTCTTTAATGAAAAAATCCATTACATTATCAAAAGTTCTGCCTGAGAGAAACACAGGACTCACTCAGTACCATTAGATATGGTTTCAGCAAAGAGCCAAGAAATTCCTCCATTTCCCTTCTGGAAAGCTGCTTGGATCCCTTGCAAATGGTCACTGAATCTCTCAAGTAATGGGCCATTGGTCTCAGTGGGGCCTGGGTGATTTCATGGCTGAAACTACCAAACCTCCTAGGATGGCCATCACTGTAAAGCCCTGAGCCAAGATCCTGGTCCGCATCATCAGTTGGGATCTCTGGCTATTGCCCCGGTGAAAGCAGTAAAGTCCATAAGACAGGGCTCCAGCTGTGGCCAGACAACCTGCAGAGGAACAAGCCGAGTGGAAAAAGGAAGTTCAACATCAACCCAAATAATTCATCAACTTGCACTGATTAAATATCTTTCACGTGTAAGATGCAGTACTGAGGATACAAAAACAAAAATTAAATCTTTGCCCTCAAGAAGTTTAAATTATAGAGAAAGATAAAATACACAAAACCAGACGGCAAGACAAGCATTATGAAGAATGGGCCAAGCTACTTTTGGAAGCTAGAGAAATAAAAATATCTCTTTCCTATCTCACCCCTACACTCAAAGGAGTGCGATAAGGACAGTCGGAGCGTTGTGTTTCCTCGACCCTTTGTGCAACGTTCTGAGGAACACACTTTCCTGTACTCTTAAATTGATAGCTCCCCAGCATCGGCAGCAGGCTCCCTCCCCAGCTTCAGCCCAACCAGCATTTAGCAGGCATCTTCAGTATTCCAGGCCTATAGCTAGACGTAGGGGATGCAAAGGACAAAAACCAAATGTTTCCTGACTAGGGGTGAGGAGGAAAGCACTCTCTACACAGTGAAGTCGAGGGGGAGGAGACTGAAAAGGGTTTGAGGAGACGGTGATAGCGCTGGGGTGACCTTGTGGGTTCTCCCCCCCCCAGCATGCGATCCCCACTCGGATTCCTGCTCCCTCGTCTCGTTCCCTCCTAAGTCGGGACCCGACTCCCTCACCTAGAGGTACCACTGGGTTCTCGCTGATCTTGCGTAGAAATTTTTCCTTGAAGCTCTCATCCCGGAACCACTGCGAGGTGGGGCTGAAGCCCTCAATAACTGGGGGCCGCGCGGGATCAAAGGTCACCTTGGGAGTCACCGAACCAGAAGATGACATCGCAACAGATACCGACAAGCAGGCCAGCTGAGTACCCCAAACTCAGAAGTCTTCTAGCCCGTCCCTTCCTCTTCCGCTGCCAAAAGCTTGTGGACAAATCACCGCAGAGAAGGGAGCGGAACCTGCGCCTTCCTCAGCACATGCGTAGTAGACGGTTGTAGGCAAGGTCTCACGGATTAAGACCACCTTTCCCAAGCGACTTCGGAAATGCTCTAGTGAGCGTGCGCTAGAGCGTGCGTAGAAAAGGCGGCGGTATTTACGTAGGTGGTTGCAGAAGAAGTTGACGGCTTCCACGCGGTCTTACAGTGAATTCGGTTGGCCGCGTGTGAGCTGTTATAACCGGTGTTCTCGGAGTCGCCGCGATGCCTAAAGCGAAGGGAAAGAACCGGCGGCGGAAATTCGGTTATAACGTTAACCGGAAGCGGCTGAACCGTAACGCTCGGAAGAAAGCAGCCCCGAAGATCGAGTGGTGAGCTCGAGTGCCCAGGGCTGGGGGTTTAAGGGCGCGGATGCAGTGTGGGGGGCCAAACGGGTTCAGCTCATAGCTCTGCTTGTGCTCCCGCAGCTCCCACATCCGTCATGCCTGGGACCGCTCCAAATCCGTGCAGCAGAACCTGGCGGAAATGGGCCTGGCTATGGACCCCAACAGGGCCGTGCCTTTCCAGAGAAAGGTACGTTCCGGCTCCTGGGAGTCACGCAGGGCCCCTAACACAGAGTCTCTCGCAAGTAGATCCTTCAGTCAGTCATCCCACACCCAGGGGAGAATTGACCTTTCCCCCTCTTATTGTCGGACGTTGCTGGCAGGCCCCTAACCTAGATTCCCAACCAACCCATTCAAAAGTCAATCGGTCCCTCACATGCCAGCCTCCCAATGGTCATTCATCAAGCATTTAAGTGCCGGGTATGGTGGTAAGTGCTGGAAATAGAAAAAAAGGCAGAAATATCCCCTGCCCTCAATCAACCAAAACCTAGAAAGGTAAAGTAATTTGCCCATAGTTACATAGCACATTAGTAATAAAACCAGGACTAGA
>JAJPUD010019757.1:749-25947 GCA_023553655.1 Myrmecobius fasciatus | reverse complement strand
GGAGGAGAGGCAGAAAGTCACCTTTTCACTCCGCCATCTTGGCTCCGCCTCTCTTGAATTCTTATAAATATGAGACAATTCTCTTTATATTTTAGAGATGAGACCTTTATCTGAACCCTTAAATGTAAAGATGATTTCCCAATTTGATGCTTCCCTCCTAATCTTGTCTGCATTTGTTTTGTTTGTACAGAAACTTTTTAACTTAATATAATCAAAATTATCTATCTGATGTTCAATTAAGAGTTCCAGATCTTTTTAGGACATAAATTTATTCCATCTCCACAGGTCTGAGAGGTAAACATCCTATGTTCCTCTAATTTGCTTACAGTATCACTCTTTATATCTAGATCATGAACCCATTTAGATCTTATCTTGGTATGTGGTGTTAGGTGTGGGTCAAGCCCTAATTTCTTCCACACTAGTTTCCAATTTTCCCAGCAGTTTTTGCCAAATAGTGAGTATTTATCCCAAAAGCTGGGGTCTTTGGGTTTATCAAACACTTAAATTGCTAAAGTTATTGCCTAGATTGTCCTGATATTCTATCCTATGCCACTGATTGACTGTTCTATTTCTCAGCCAGTACCAAATGGTTTTGATGACCGCTGCTTTATAATATAGTTTTAGATCTGGTACAGCAAGGCCACCTTCATCTGCCTTTTTTTTCATTAATTCCCTTGAAATTCTTGACCTTTTGTTCTTCCAAATGAACTTTGCTACGATTTTTTTCTAGATCTGTAAAATAATTTCTTGGGAGTTTGATTGGTATGACACTAAATAAGTAAATTAGTTTGGGTAGTATTGTCATTTTTATTTTATTTGCTCAGCCTACCCATGAGCACTTAATGTTTTTCCAATTGACTAGGTCTGATTTTATTTGTGTGGAAAGTGTTTTGTATTTTAGTTCGTATAGTTTCTGACTTTTCCTTGGCAGATAGATTCCCAAATATTTTATACTATCAACAGTTTTTTGGAATGGAATTTCTTTTTGTATCTCTTGCTGCTGAACTTTGTTGGTAATATATAAAAATGCTGATGATTTATGTGGATTTATTTTGAATCCTGCAACTTTGCTAAAGTTGTGAATTGTTTCTAGTAGTTTTTTAGTTGAATCCCTAGCGTTCTCTAAGTATACCATCATGTCATCTGCAAAGAGTGATAATTTGGTTTCTTCATTACCTACTCTAATTCCTTTTATCTCTTATTCTTCTCTTATTGCCAAAGCTAACATTTCTGATACAATATCAAATAGTAATGGTGACAGTGGGCAGCCTTGTTTCACGCCTGATCTTATTGGGAATGGTTGAGTTCCTTTCCTAATCTAAATATATGATTTAGTCCAATCCCTTAATTGGTGAGATAAAGAAACTTAAGGAAAATTTAAGAGGAAGGTAAAATTACTTGCTTAAAGTAAAATAATCTTACTAATAACATAAGTAATTAATTTTCCAAAATGTAATATTTTATGTGTAAAAAAGTCAAAACCTAAGAAATACTTTAGGGTAAAGGAGATAAAAAGAAATGGTTTTATTAAAGGAAAAAATAAATATTTCTGATCACCCCAAATCAGAGACTCACTTTCTTTTAGAAGATAATAGAACTTGCCTTTTTCTCCAAATGGACTGGATTTTTACTTTGCATTCATTCAGATGTCTTTATTTCTGAATTCAGTCTTTGTCCTTTTTATACTAACCACATTCTTTTATAAGACTAAATCATTGTTTCCTGTTTTTGTCATTGAATGCTGTTTATACACTTCCCTTTTTGTTGAGAGCTCTAATAGTCTGTGGTGCTGGTTGAGGTGTTCTAAGAGGAATATGTCTAAGGTATTTAGCTTTAAGATGCCTAATTACAAACTTAATACTTTAATTTTTATTCATAATAGGTAATTGAAAATACAAATTTGCCTTTATTTCCAAGGATGTCATTTATTTTATTTGTATTAAAATTCCTTCATATGTAATAAAACTATTTAGTTTTTAGACTCTTAACTTGTTTTTTGTCTTTAGAGCAATTCTTTAAATTTTTTTTTCTCAGAAAGCATCTATTTTCTTCTTTGTGATTTTACATTATAATCTTGCCAGAGTTCTTAATTCGCTTGCTTCCCAGTTATAACATTTTGGACTCTGGCACTACTTCTCATCTGGTAGTATAAAGATTTTGAAATCATCTTTGATAGTGCAGTTCTGTTCATCTCTTATGAGTAATAGCACCACATCTTGCATTTCCGTCCTTTGAAATATCTTTTAGATTTGTCCTTTCCTTTCTATTACTTTTCTCCCTAAGCCCCCATTTTATCCTCTCTATCTTTCAGCAGATGACCTCACCTGGGATTTTCTGACCTGAATCACTTCTTTTCTTTCTCCCTACCTTAAATCCTATATATTCTACAAGGCTCTCTACTTTAGCTTTTGTCATTTCTATGTCAAAGCTAATATTTGGTTTTGATTCTCTCCCTTCACACATACTCTAGATCTTACCCTTTTGCATCCTTATTCTCAACTTCCCACATCTAAATGATTGAATAAAGATCTCCTTCTGATATAGTGAAAGGAACATTGGACTTCAAGTCAGGAAACCTGGGTTGATTGGATTCTTATCTAAAATTTCCAGCTCTAAATTGGCCACGTTGTCTCATCTGTAAAATGAGGAGAATGATCATTATGCTACCTGATTAACTCTTGTCCCCTCAGAGTTGTGGTACCTCCCAGAGCCTTATCCTTTATAAATTGTGTTGAAAGATTAATGAGATGATTATTATTATTTTCCTATTTTTCAGTAGAATTCAATAGGTGTCTTGCTAATATTATTTTATATTCATTGTATGGGCTGTTGCACATGTGGATAGAATCATTGTTTTATGTTGTTGAATAAAAATATTAGTATGTAAGCTTATCTTCTGTAGACTCACTGAAAGCATGTTGGTAAAAGACCAGGAGCCAGTGACAAACATCCTTCTCTTCCCATATGACTTTGCTCTTCTTGACCATGTTTATCTATTTTTTTTTTTTTGCCTTTTTTGCTGAAGCAATTGGGGTTAAGTGACTTGCCCAGGGTCACACAGCTAGGAAGTGTTAAGTGTCTGAGACCAGATTTGAACTCAGGTCCTCCTGACTTCAGGGCTGGTGCTCTATCCACTGTGCCATCTAGCTGCCCCTGATGTTTATCTATTTTGAAAGCTTTTTAACTCCATTTTAATTGGAGGTTGTGGTTATTATGATTCTAAATTCCTAACTTGTAAGATTTAGACTGAAGCTAAATTTCAGTTTTTTTTAAATTTTTAATTTTCTTTGTTCTAAACTTAAATAAACAAGCATTTTAAAACTAATGTATGTCATGAATTTCACTTTTTATAATCTTCCTATTTATACAAAAATGCAGAAATCTTGGGAAGTAATGGGCCAAATAAGATAAGAAATTTAATAAGGATAAATGGCAAATTCTGTACCTGGGTTTACAGGTACAAATTCATGGGAGATAGGGCCAGGCAATAGTTAGTATGAAAAGCCCCCCAAGGTTTTAATGGCTTGCAAGCTTGGAAGCTCAATATGAATAAACTGTATGCTGTGGCAGTTCAAAAAACAAAACAAAACCAAACAAGTAGTTTTGAACCATTCTAATAGAAGCTTTGTATATAAAATAAAGAAGGTTTAAATACTACTCTACCACTTCAGGAGTATTGTATTACACATTGAAAAGAGGATAGATAGTAATGAGGATTTAGAAAGAGCTAGAACCCATGCCTTTGGGAAGATCAGTGGAAGGAAATAGCAATCTATCTATCTTCTGGAGAAAATACAAGAAGATAATATTTGAGGAAGTAGAATGTATATGAAAGAGAAATTTGACTTGTTTTGACTAAAAGGCAGGGAAGCAGATTTCAACTCTATAAGGAAAATGAGAATTGAAACCAAAATTGCCTGCCTCAGGATAGAATAAATTTGCTATTTCTGGAAGTCTTCAAGCAAAGGCTATATAATCACTTGGAGCTATTATAGAATTGATTCTGCTGCAAATATGACTTGAATTAGATTCTCAAATTTTGTGATTCTGATTCTGTGATTTACCTATGGTCTTTTAATGAATCTGTTATTAATGCAGTCTACTACTCCTTCTATAAGCATAAGTTCTAATGAGTAGGTATAAATGATAGTATAAAAAAATCTCCTACTTTGAAATATTTAGAAATTATTTGGTAGGAAGGAAAATTAAATACCAATAGTTAATTATTTTAAGCCTTTTGTTTCATATTCTTAGAAAAATAACTCATTATTTTTCCTTTAAATTTTTTTTTAGGAAAAAAATTTTCCTAAAAGAGAAAGACAAGGAAGGTAAAAATGTATTTTTAAAAATTATTTTTCTTTTCCTCTCTTCCCTGCTCAGGAATTTACATCTGAAAGTCTTATAATAGATTCATGCCAATAAATTGCCATAGCAGATGTTTGTTTCCACTTTAATTAGAAATTTGGCATAGCATATGAGTAATAATTTTTTTCTATCAGCATGCAAGCTGAGATTATATGGTATTACTGCTTTGAAGAAATAATTGTGAATGATGATTAGTGTACAGATTAATTGATGTTTGTCCGAAGTCTTTTAATTACACTGAGATGATTAAGCTAATGGTTAATTCTATACCTGTTTTCCAGCATTCTTAGTAATATACATTTTGAAGGAAAAGAGTACATTATGTACTGTCCACTAACATTACTTTTGCTCACTGTTGAAGAATCTCTTTTGGTTAGTGATAATTAAACTGGTTTGGTTCTATGTAACTTCTTGTTAAAAATCTTTGTCATTTAAAATTTCATTGTGAAATGATACATATGTAGAACTACATTTCTAAGTTATGATTTGCTCTTTAATGATCTTGAGTTAATTTATTTTTCTCCTAACAGAGGAAATGAAAGTATCTGATAACTGCCATTGAAGTTAATGTTTTAAATATTACTATGAATTGTTTTCTGAAATCATTTTGTAATTCCTGATTCAGTTCCCTTCTGAATTAATAATTCAAAGTTTTGTTTCATGTTGAACATTTTTAATCCTATATCATGATTTTTGTAGTTTTGCTTTACAACTTTTAAAAGAACTAGTTTTTGTCTTGTTACCATTAATCAAAATGAGAACTACCAGAAAGAGTTCAAAGTTAATTACAAATTTTGAGTTATAGTGACAGAAGTTTTTTCTTGAGGTAGCATTTAGGCAACAACAAAGCAGTCAGTTTTTACTTAACATTGATGCAAGTTTTTATTTTGAACAAAAGTCAGCTCAGTCTCTCTTAATTATATTTTCTATTTGAATCATGGGATTTTAGATATTGAATTGGAAGGAATTTTAAAGGCCATCTGATCCAATCCCATCATTTTCTAGATGAGGAAATGGATAATCCTTAGAGGTTAAATGACTTGCCAAATATCATACAAAGCTGTAAGGAGAGAGTTGGGACACAAATCCAAGTATCCAAGTTCTAAACCCAGAATTCTTTCCACAGAACTGTTGCCATGGAATGCATTACCTTTTCTCCAAAAACTTCTTAGCATTTTTCTATCACTCACTTTAGAGATTTTCTGGGGAGAGGTAAAGAGAAATCTCAAAGTAGCTGTTTACAACTGGAATCAGAAGTACATAGAACATAAATAATTTGTCCAGTTTCCAATATAGGTTGTTGGCAGTGCCAAGGCCTAGAACATAAGTCTTCCAATTGCTATTGCAGAACTCTCTCCTTTAGTTAAATTATTTTTTAAAATTCTAAATTAGATTACAGTTATGAATTTAATTCTCCATTTCTGTAATCTTTCTCATAAATATAGAGTAGTTTTGGAGATGTATACTAAAATTTACTAGTCCACATTCATTTTTTAGCATCCCATTCTCCTAAGGATATTCAGAGAAAAGGAAACTAAAATTTTTAAAAATCATACTTTTGTAAGTAATGTTGTAATTATATGAACAGTTGCTTTTCAGGAAGCCTTATACTTTAGAAGTGGGGACATGGACTTCATTGTGACAACAGGAATGCCAATAGCTATTTGTGCCCTTCCTCTCTTCCTTTCAGAGTTTTAGCACCTCCTTTAGCCTTATCAGACCATCAAGACTATTTGAATGATAGAACATACACGAGCTCAAAAGGACCAATGAAGTAGATTGAGTGTGTTTGTCCTTAACCCTCAAAAAATCACAATTAGGGGGAACAATATTTATGGACCCTTGGGGTGGGGAAGAAATGAAATAGTCATGTGCCCTAATTCAAATTGAAATCAGAACCCCCCTCTGTTTAGAAGAGTTTGGAGAAGCTGCTGTGAAGGTTACCTTTTGCATATGAAGGAGATTTAAATTATTTCCTAATTGCCCTGGCAAAAATGAACCATTTTTATTTTTTGAAGAGGATAAAAAATAATTTTGATTTGTATCCAAATTCTTCCCCTTAGTAGACCATGACAAACCATTTAACTTCCCTGAATCTTATTTTCTTTGTAAAGTGGAAAAATAATTCTTAGACTTTCCTTCATTGTATTGTTTTGAAAATCAAATAACATATATGTAAAGTGCTTTTTAAATCTTGAGATTAAATGGAAGTTATTGGATTTTTTTCCTATTGACATCTTCTGGGTAAGGGCAAATCTCACAAACATGAATGTGAAGTTTGTTAAGTGTGGACTATTTAAAAGGTTCGTTTAAAGTGAATGCCCTATAATCTATTGATTAGCATCTTTTCCTTTCATTTTAGTTGTCTTTGGATTTTATTAGGAAACAACATATCTGTGTTTTTATCTTTTCAGTTCATTAAACATCTTAATGTTCTGTCGTTTTTCAATTGTATTTGATTCATATCCATCTTTTTTTATTATTAATACTTTTTATTTGCAAAACATGTATGGGTAATTAGGAACATTAACCCTTACAAAGCTTTCTGTTACAAATTTTTCCCCCCTACTCCCCACCCCTCCCCCAGATAGCAGGATATCCACTACATGATAATTATGTTAGAATACTTAAGTCGAATATATGTATAGTTATTGCCACACATCATTTTTTTGTTCAGGAGAAATTGTATCTATAAGAGAGAATAATCCGATAAAGGAAATACAATGCAAGCAAACATCAATAGAGAACATGAAAATGTTATGTTGTGGTCCACATTTCACATCCCTCACTCTGAGTGTATATGGCCTTCTTCACTGCACAATTGTAATTGGTTTGAAGCATTTCATTGTTGAAGAGAGTCATGTCCATTAGAACTGATCCTCATATAGTACTGTTGTTGCTGTGGATTCATATCCATCTTAAAGTTTTATGTTTTACTGGGAGGTGAAACATGTAACTAGGAATAAGAATTTCATGGGCTTTAGAGCACTACTAATGTTTTGATGTGCTATCTTTTAGGAATGAATATTTTAAAAAATAATCATTTATTTTGTATATTATCTGCATATGATAGGGCATATTGCCTATAAATACTCTTTTGGTCATAATTTTGTCATTCCTTAATTTTGAAGTTTCCTGTGTAGGCTTGGCAGAATTCCAAGCTTTTAAAAAAATATTCTAGAAATAACTGTTCTTATTGAAAGTACTGTTATCTGTGGGGAATGCATAAAGGACTTCATTTGGTAAAGCTGATGTCACTAAGTAAGATGACCTCAAGGAATCTTTAGAAGAACATAAGACTTTTGATTACTAGCATTTTAAAATAAATATCATATTGTTGATGACATTCACTTGTGTTTGTTATGGTATGAAACAAGGTCTTTGGGACTAGTGATAGGTCTTGCTATCATGATCATATAGAAAAATAGAATTAAAACACTCATTTTTTCCTCTCAGAGCAATTGATGTAAGTTAAGTAGAAGAGAGAAATTTATAAGTATTCTTTAGAATATACAAATGAGAAGCTAGTTTTTTGGGATTTTTACATTCAGGAATACTCTTTTGGTTTTGTTTTTATAATTTGCATATTTAAGCCTTTAAAATGTGATCTATGTAGATCTGGGATATAGAACTTGTTAGAAATTTGTAAGATAATTTTTATATAAATATGGCACAAGCAAAAGAGAGACATTTTTCCCTAATTCCAAATGATTGTCATTTTTTATTTCAATATATTTTATGTTCCTATTTCCACATATATCCTTCCAACCACCCTATACCTTATAATTAAAAAAGAAAAAAAGAAAAAGTTCAGAAAAACTAATAAGCACAATAGCTACTTTTAACAATATATGCAAGTTTTATACAGATAGATTCTGGTAGGAAGGAAGGTGCATTTTATAAATCTTTTCTTTGCATACAAGCTTGGCCATTATAATTGTGTTATACTTTTGCATTTTTTTTGTACTTTTCTTATTACATTATTGATGCTTTTTCCTAATTCCACTTACTTTCCTGTGTCTCATTTCCTGTGTTTTTCTGTGCTTCTCAGAATACTTCATAATCATTATTTCTTAGAATACAATAATATTTCACTAATTTAATGTACTGTAGTTTGTAGTTGTACATATAGTTTCCAGTTATTTGCTATCTCAAGAAATGATGTTGTCGATATTTTGGTGTATATAAGAACTTTATATCTTTGACCTTCATGGGGCATATGCCCAATAATGAATTCTCTGAATTAAAACATGTGAATATTTTAGTAACTTTCTTAGCACACTTTTAAATTACTTGTCAAAATGGTTGAATAAATTAACACTCCCAACAAGATGTTAGTATACCTGCCTCTTTGTATACTTTCCCCTCCAACATTGATCATTTTATTTTTTGTCACCTTTGCCAATGTGCAGGCTATCAAGTGGCTGGCAAAAATATTGTTTTGATTTACATTTCTTCTATTATTAATCATTTAGATCCCAGTTGAATTCAATTCATGTTGCTTAAATTAGGGAGTTGCAATGAAATAAGAATAAGCAAATATGAAGAATGCCTGGAGCATTTTTTCATTATTGTGGGATCTGAGAAATGGTATTTCTTGGTTGTTTTTAGTTGCTCCTGAGACTGAAACACATTCATAATGTTCTTGAAATTTTGAAGAGCTGTGCAGTTGGGTAAAGTCAAATTAATCTGTTGTGGGTTTGAAGAACTTAAAAACTTGACATTTTTTTTGTTGGTGTTGTTAGCTAGTTTAGCTATATTTTATAGACATTGTGGCTCACAATAATCTGGCTCCTTTAAATTTGTTACATTGTTGAATCCTTCATTTGGAAGAACATTTTTTGATTCACCTTCTTGCTACAGCCTCCCCCAACCTTACCACAAGCCACTAAAGAGATCTTGACACCAATAGTGAAGCCCCAGCCCAGGGCCAGCCCCCAAGGCAGGCTAGCAACTAACCTTCACACCTAGGGGAGGCCAAAAGGAAGGACCTACTCCTCAATTCCAACCAGAAGGGAAGCCTACCCTTTAGTAAAAGCAAGCAGGTAAGCCCTGAAGCCTAATGAAAGCCACTAGTAAGACTCTTGAGACCTAGAATAAAATGTTTGCAACAATGCAGGACAAGATTTAAACCATTACATAAAAGCAGGTCACAAGAGGCAGAAAAAAAAGAGCAAAAATAAACAAGAAAAAAAGAACTTGACTACACAAAGTTACTATGGTGACAGGGATGATCAAGGCATAAACTTAGAAGAGGATGGTAGTGTCAAAATGGCTAAATGTGAAGCCTCAAAGAAAAATGTAATTTGGTCTCATATCCCAAAAGAATTCTCAAATAATTTGAAAAGGATTTTAAAAGAAGTAAAAGAAAAATTGGGAAAAGAAATGAAAGTAATGCAAGAGAATCATTAAAAAAAAGAGTCAATAGCATGGGAAAAGATATACAAAAGTTTGCTAAGGAAAATAACTCCCTAAAAATAGAATTGACCAAATGGAAAAGGAAGAACAAAAGCTCACTGACAAAAATAATTCCTTAAATTAAAGTTGGGAAAGTGGAAGCTAATGACTATGAGTTAAATTTTGAAATATATCTTAGTTCATTGACATCTTTATATTTTGAAACAAAATCAAAAAAGTTTTAAAAAATAGAAGAAAACGTGAAATTTCTCATTGGAAAAACAGCTGACCCAAAAAAATAGATCCAGAAGAGATAGATAACATAAGAATTATTAGACTACCTGAAAGCTATTAAAAAAAGAAGGAGAGATTTGAACAACATTTTCCAACAAATATACAGAGAGCATAATAGAAATTGAAATAATCCACTGAAAATCATCCAAAAGAGATCACAAAATAAAAACTTCTAGGGACATCATGGCTAAATTTTTGATCTCATAGATCAAGGAGAAAATACCGTAAGCAGTTAGAAAAAAAAAAAAACAATTCAGATATCATGAAGCTATAATCAGGATTACATAGAATTTGACAGCTTCCACATTAAAAAACTGAAGGATTTGGAATATTATATACCAGAAGACAAAAGGATTAGGATTACAGTCAAGAATTACCTATCCAGCAAAATTGAATTTCTTCCAGGGGAAATGGATTTTTAATGACATAGAGGACTTTCAAGCATTCCTAATTGAAAGACCAGAGCTGAATAATAAATGTGACCTCCAAATACAGAATTCAAGGGAAACATAAAAAGGTAAAAAGAATCCAAAAAAAAAAAAGGAAAACACAGGAAATCCAGTAAGTTTATATTTCTAAAGGCAAGATAGTACGTGTAATTCTTAAGAACTTTATTACTATAAGAGCAATTAAAAGGAGCATATATTGACACAGGGTATGGATATAAAAGGACTTCGTTGGGATGATACTCAGAAAAACAAAATAAAGGGGTGAGAAAAATTGCACTGGAAGGAGAGAGGAGATTGAATGGGGATAAGGAATGAAAGAACTATTATAATGAAAAGTAAGAAGGGGTCGTGATGGTGGTAGACAAAGCTTAAATCTTACTCTCATAAAAATTGGCTCAAAATGGGAATAACATATTCAATTCATACAGAAATGTATCTTACAAGGAACTAAAAAGGGATGGAAATAACAAAAGTGGAAGGGAGACTTAATAAAAGGGAGGAGAAATTGGAGAAGGTAGTAATCAGCAATAAAATACTTGTGATACTATAAGCAAATTAGGAGAGCAAGGAATAGTTTACTTATCAGATCTTTGGAAAAGGGAAGAATTTATGACCAAAGAAGAACTAGAAAACATGGTGAAATGAAAAATGGAAAACTTTGATTACATTAAATTAAAAAGTTTTTGCACAAACAAAACCAACACAATATCAAAAGGGAAGTAAAGAGTTGGAGAAAAAATTTTACAGCCAGTGTTTCTTATAAAGATCTTATTTCTTTTTTTTCTTTTTTCTTTTTTCTTTTAAATTTTCAATTTATTTATTTATTTAATATTTTCCCAGTTATGTTCAAAACGATTTTTAAAAATATGCTTTTAAAGGCCCCACATGTGCAAGAATGTTTGTGGCAGCCCTTTTTGTAGTGGCTAGAAACTGGAAATTGAATAGATGCCCTTCAATTGGAGAATGGCTGAATAAATTATGGTATATGAATATTATGGAATATTATTGTTCTGTAAGAAATGACCAGCAAGATGTTTTCAGAGAGGCCTGGAGAGACTTACATGAACTGATGCTGAGTGAAATGAGCAGAACCAGGAGATCATTATACACGGCAACAACAGTACTATATGACGATCAATTCTGATGGACATGGCTCTCTTCAACAATGAAATGTTTCAAACCACCTCCAATTGTTCACTGAAGAAAGCCATATACACCCAGAGAGAGGGATGCGAAATGTGGACCACAACATAACATTCTCATACTCCTTGATTGATGTTTGCTTACATTGTGTTTCCTTTATCTGATATATCGTTTGTGTAGATAAGATTTTTCTTGTACAACAATGATAAGTTTGGAAATATGTATACATATATTCAATTTGCTAATATTTTAACATAATTAACATGTAGTGGATATCCTGCCATCTAGGGGAGGGGTGGGGAGTTGGGGGGAAAAATTTGTAACGGAAAGCTATGTAAGGGTTATTGTTGAAGAATTACCCACACATATGTTATGCAAATAAAATAAAATTAAAAAAAATATGCTTTTAAGATTTTTGAATTTTAGGTTCTCTTATCCCCGCTCACAATTAAGAAAAGCACATTTGAAGTTATACAGAACATTTCTTTTTCTTTTTCTTTTAATTAAAACTTTTTATTTGCAAAACATATGTATGGGTAATTCTTCAACATTAACCCTTACAAAGTTTTCTACTACAAATTTCCCCCCCCCACTCCCCACCCCTCCACTAGATGGCAGGATATCCACTACATATTAATTATGTTAAAATATTTGACAAATTGAATATATGTATACATATTTCCACACATTATTTTTGTGCAAAAAAATCATATCTACAAGAAAAAAAATCAAAGAAAGGAAACAATGCAAGCAAACATCATTAGAGAGCATGAAAATGTTATGTTGTGGTCCATATTTCATAACCCTCTCTCTGGGTGTATATGGCTTTCTTCACTGAACAATTAGAACTGGTCTGAAACATTTTGTTGTTGAAGAGAGCCATGTCCATCAGAATTGATCATCATATAGTATGGTTGTTGCCATGTATATGATCTCCTGGTTCTGCTCACTTCACTCAGCATCAGTTCATGCAAGTCTCTCCAGGCCTCTCTGAAATTGTCCTGCTGGTCATTTCTTATAGAACAATAATATTCCATAACATTCATATACCATAATTTGTTCAGCCATTCTCCAATTGATGGGCATCCATTCAGTTTCCACTTTCTTGCCACTACAAAAAGGGCTGCCACAAACATTATACCGAACATTTCTATAAAAGTCAAGTTATTAGAGGGCATCTAGTTGGTACAGTGGATAGAGCACCAATCCTGAAGTTGGGAGGACCTGAGTTCAAATCTGGTCTCAGACACTTAACACTTCCTAGCTATGTGACCCTGGGCAAGCCACTTAACCTCAGTTGCCTCAGCAAAAAAGAAAAAAAAAAGTCAAGTTATCAAACAAAACATAGATCTCCTACCCTAATGAAAATAAAAACCCTCAAGATAAATAAAGTTTAAAAAAAAGAGTGAGAGAAAGATTGCTTCAATATGTTTTCAGACACAGTTGTGGATGATTGTACTATTGAGAATGAAAAAGTCATTTATAGCTGGTCATCCCAGAACATTTTTGCTATTACTTTGTATACAGTAGATTTTACTTTGTTCATGAAGGACTTTCCAATTTTTTTCCCCCTGAGAACATCCTGCTCATCATTTCCCAGAGAACAATAATATTCCATCAGAGAAACTTGCTTCAAAATATTTTTACAATTATTATTACTAATTTTATTTTTCCCCATTTATTCTCTCACTTCCTCAAAAGTGTTTTGCTACTGACCATTCCCTCCTCCAATATGCCCTCTCTTTTATCACCTTCCCTCCCTTCTCCTATTCCATGACCCCCCCCTATTTTCCTGCAGGGTAAAATAAATTTCTGTATCCCTATTGAGTATGTGTGTTATTTCCTATTTGAGCCAGTTCTGATGAAAGTAAGGTTTACTCATCCTTTCCTCCTCTTTTTCTCCTCCATTGCAAAAGCTTTTTCTTGCCTCCTTTTTTTTTTTGGCAGATAATTTGCACCATTCCACTTCTCCTTTCTCTTTCTCCCAGTACATTCCCTCTCTCACCCCTTAATTTCAACATTTTAATAAAATAGATATTATCCCTTCATATTCAACTTGTATCCATGCCCTCTGTCTGTAGTTACTCCTTCTAACTGCCATATTACTCATTTCTAAAATATATAAAGAACTGTGCCAAATTTATAAGCATACAACTCATTTCTCAGTTGATAAATGATCAAAGGATATGAACAGACAGTTTTCAAACGAAATTAAAGCCATCTATAGTCATATGAAAAAATGCTCTAAATCACTATTGGTTAGAGAAATGCAAATTAAAATAATTCTGAGGTACCATCTCACACCTCTTAGATTGGCTAAGATGCCAGGAAAAGATAATGATAAATGTTGGGAGAAAATGTGGGAAAACTGAGACACCAATGCATTGTTGGTGGAGTTGTGAAGTGATCCAACTATTCTGAAGAGCAATTTTTCAGGATTTCCAATTTAGTGTTTAATTGGGATTTTTAATTCATTCTTTTTCTAGTTTTTTAGTTGCATGCCCAATTCATTGATCTTGTTTTTCTTTACTTTATTGATGTAAGTAAATAGAGATATAAAATTTTCCCTAAATACCACTTTGGTTGCACGCCATAAATTTTGGTATGTTCTCATTGCTGTCATTTTCTTTAATGAAATTATCAATTGTTCCTATGATTTGTTCTTTGACACTTATTTTTAGGAGTAGATTAATTTTCAATTAGTTTTTCATCTCTTCCCATTGTCCATTATTGAACATAATTTTTATTGTGATTTGAAAAGGATGAATTTACTATTGCCTTCCCAATCTAATCAGGGGTAAAACACCTTTTATCACTTTTATTACTGCTATTATTTAATATTGTATTAGAACAGTAAGAAAAAAAATTCTACAAATTATAGTAGTCAGTGAAGAAACAACTACTTGAAATTATTAATAGCTTTTACAGTATACAAAATAAACCCACGCAAATCAGCAGTATTTCTCTATATTATCAGCAAAGTTCAGCAGCAACAGAAAGAGAAGTTCCATTTAAAATAACTATAGACAATATAAAATACTTGGGAATCTGCCTACCAAGACAAATCCAAATCTAGATGACCACCATAAAACACTTTTCATAGAAATAAAGTTAGATCTAAACAATTGGGAAAATATTACTTGCTCATAGTAGGTTGACCCAATGTAATAAAAGTGACAGTTCTGTCTAATCTACTTATGCAGTGCCATACTTATAATAAAAAATGATTTTATAGAGCTAATAAAAAATAACAAAGTTCTTCTTTAAGAGCAAAAGCTCAAGTGTGTCAAGGAAATCATTGAAAAAAAATGTGCAAGAAGGTGGTCTAGCTGTACCAGATTTTAAACTGTTCTATAAAATAGTAATTATCAAAATGATATGGTACTAGCTAAGATATAAAGTGGTGGATCATTGGAATAGATTAGGTATAAATTACATTATAGTAAATGATCACATTAAACTAGTGTATGATAAACCCAAAGGTCAAAGTCTTTGGAACAAAAACTCATTATATGACAAAAACTGCTGGGAAAATTGGAAAGCAGTATGGGAGAAACCAGGTATAAAACAGCATCCCATGCCATATTACCAAGATAAAGTTAAGATAGATTCATGATTTACGCATAAAGGGCAATACTATAAGCAAATTAGGAGAATATGGAATAGTTGATTCATCAGATTTATGGATAAAGAAAGAATGTAGGACACAAGAAGATATAGAGAACATTATAAAATGTCAAATAGATAATTTTGATTTTATAAAATTAAAAAGTTTTTGCACAAACAAAATCAGTGTAACCAAAATTATAAGGAAAGGAGAAAACTGGAAGGAAAATTGCAACAACTATTTCTAATAAAAAATCTTATATCTTAAATATGTAGAGAACTGAGTAAAATTTATAAAAATGCAAATCATTCCTCCATTGAGAAATGGTCAAAAGGACAGTTTTCAGACAAGGAAATTGAAGATATCTCTAGTTATGTGAAAAAAATGCTTTAAATCAATATTGATTAGAGAAACATAAATAAAAATAACTCTGAGCTATCACTTCACATCTATCAGAGTGACTAATATGACCCCCCCAAAAAAAAGGAAAATTGTAAATGTTTAAGGGGATTTGGGGAAATTGGTGCGCTTTTGCACTATTGGTGGAGTTGTGAACTGACCTAACCACTCTGGAGAACAATTTGAAACTATGTCCAGAAAGCTATATGGCTATACATATTCTTTGATTTAGCACTACCATTGTTAAGTTTGTTTCCCAACAACATCTAAAAAAGGGGAAAGGAACTGTTTATAGTAATACTTTTTGTGATGGCTAAGAATTGGATATTGAAGGAATGGCAAGACAAGTTATTGTATATGATTGTTGAAATATTATTGGGCTATATGAAATGACAAGCAGGATGATTTCAGAAAAATCTGAACAGATTTATATGAACTGATGCATAGTGAAATGATCAGAGCCAGGAGAATGTTGTATGTAGTAACAACAATGTTGTTTAATGAAGAACTATAAGTGACTTAGTTATTCTCAGCAATACAGAGATCTAAGACAATCCTAAAGGATTAATGATATGAAACATACTATTTGCGTTCAGAGAAAGAACTGATACTGATTGAATACAGACTGAAGCATGACATGTTTTACTTTCTTTCATTTTTTTCTTTTATTGAATCTTGTACAAAATTACTAATGTGGAAATGTTTTACATAGTTGCACATGTTTAGCCTATATCTGATTGCTTACCATCTCGGGGGAGAGGGAGAAAGGGGGGAGAGAAAGATAGAATTTGTAATTCAGAATCTTTATTAATAATGTTAAAAATTTTTTTTTCAAATAAAAATTTGAGAACAATTGTCTTTTGCTTGGTTACTTATGTATACTAAATGTATTTCAATAAACATGCAATGTTGAACACTCTTGATAAAATTGTATTTTTTCTTTCAAAAAAAATTTTTTTTTTCAAGATTTATCTTGTGAAGACCAGCAAAGTGCCTTGCAAAGAAAAGCAATAGTAGGGAGAGGAGATGAATGACACATTGCCATATGATGGAGTCAATGCCAGTTTTTAATTCCTTTTACTGATTGCTTTAAAAAATGTCTAGGAAGCACCAACCCTGGCAACTCCCATTTCCCATCTTGTTTTTGGTTTTTTTCCCCTAAGTTTTGAGTTTTATGTTCCATGAAGAAGGTTGCAATATATAAACTTTAATCACTTCTAGGACATTTGTGAGTTATGTTGTTAGCTATGGTTATAGACACCATGGAATTTTGAATTAGAACAGATCCTAAAGCCTAGAGTCTTTGATTTTAGAGTCTAAGAAATAGAGGTACAGAAAAGCTAAGTGATTTTTTTAAGGAGTTATATCTTAATGGTAAATACTAATGCTAGGATTAAAGCTACAAGATCATCTTATTCTCCACTCCACCAACCCTGTTATTTATAGCTAAAGAACATGAGACCCTAGAAACCTAGAAGTAATTTGATCAAGGTTACACAGATAGTTATTGGCAGATTGAGGTAAATTGTGAATTCATTGATGTAGACATTCCTTCTATTAATTCAAATCACAACTTACCCATACCCACCCTAGCCATGTTCTCCTATAATTTTATCATAGGAAGTACTCCCAATACAAAGCTTTCTTCAACTTCCTTTCACATTGAGAGGATACAACTAACAGGACAAAAATGGCATCAAGGTCAACCACCACACTGATGGTAGATTTTTTAATTTGAAGACTGCAATCCAAGATTAAAGCAGAGAGAGGATTGGGGCCTGGTTTTTTGTTTGTAGATGATTGTGTAACTCAGTGCAGTCTCTGAAGCTGAGATGCAACAAAGTATGGATCAGTTCTCTGCTGCTTGTGCTAATTTTGACCTAACATCAAAAAAACACAGATTCTCCACTAGTTAGTACCGTACCATCCATACATGATACCTTCAATTATAGCAGATGGAGAAATTTTGAAAATGGTGGATAAGTTCACTTGACTTTGGCAGTAATATATTCTAGGGATATACACATGGATGATGAGGTTGACATTTACATTGCCAGAGCTTACTCCATGTTTGGGAGGCACTAAAGAAAAACATGGAAGAGAATAGGTATTAGGTTGCCTACCAAATTGAAGGTTTACAGAGCTGTTCTACTAACTTTATTGCTGTATGCCAGTGAAACCTGAACAGTCTACTATCATCCTGCCAGAAAACTGAATAGCTTCTGTGTGAATCATCTTAAGAAGATTCTGAAGATCACCTGGCAAGATAAGGTATTGGACACTGAGGTCCTTTCTTGTGCTAAGATGCTAAGCATTCAAACTCTGCTGCAGAGAGCACAACTTTGATTGGCTAATCACATTGTTCAGATGTCAAAAGTATATTTGCCTAAAGACTATTTTACTGAGAATTCAAATAAGGCAATTACTCACATGATGGTTAGAAGAAGTGATACAAGGATATTCTCAAGGTCTCCCTGGAGAACTTTGGAATCAATTATGTGACATAGGAGATGCTGGCAAAGGTACACCCAGCATGGAAGGCTCTGTGCTTTATGAGAAAAGCAGAATAACAATAGCCGAAAAGAAATGTGAGATACACAGATTTAGAGACATTTCTACTCCAAATATTCACATGGACTTTTTGTGCCCAACCTGTGGTATAGCCTTCTGAGCTCATATTGGTCTAATCAGCTATAGTGGGACACAGTGTACCTTGACTTGAACATAGTAATGTCATTTTAGTTCTCTTCAAGCACAAATGGACAACCAACCAAGAAATGCTAGCTATATAATGATAAGACAAGAAAAAGAAATTCAGAGAATAAGCGTGAGCAAAGAGAAAACAAAGTTACTGCTTTTTGATGATGGCAGGATGGTGTGCTTTGAGAAACCTAACAACTGAAAAAAATTAAAATGATTAACTTCAACAAAGTTGAAGAATATGAAATAAACCCCCATAAATCATCAGTATTTCAGTATATTACCAACACAATCTAGCAGGAATAAATATATTATTAAACTGTGAGACCAAAAGACTGAAGGAAAAGACTCCTATTTAGAAAAGCAGCACTTTATTGCTTTTGTAAAGATTCAGAAACAAAATAGGTATTTACCAATTGGGCAATAATAAAATAAATTATGGCATATGAACACAATGGAATATTGACTGTCATAGCAAATGACACCCAAAATGGATTCAGAGAAACCTGGTATAATGGTTTTATCAGGAATCGATGGTGAATGAAATAAGTAGAACCAGCTAACTGACTTGTACAATGTTTATAGTAATAAAAAAGAAAAGAATTTTAAAAGACTTTAGAACTCAAAATAATGCAACATCCAGTTGTTCTTCAGAAGACTGATGAAAACCCATACTAATTGCTTGTCAGTGGTGATGGACTAGAGGTTCAGAATGAGACATGGTCAGGGTCAAAAAGGTTTTGTTTGATTATACGTATCTGTCAGCCAGCTAGCATTTATTAAGCACCTAGTAGGGGATAGACACAATGCTAATTCATTATAAGGAAGGGCTTTTATTTGGGAATGGGAAGTGGAAAGAGTTGAGGAAGAAACATGGGCAAGTAGTGATAGTGATATTTAAAAAAAAGAAATAAATATCCAGGAAGCATAAATACACTCAAGAGAAACAACTAGGACAGTTTTGTTGTTATCATGTTAAAATTCATACACACTTTAAAAAACTGAGTATAATAAGTAATTCACAATTTCACATATCATATGTGATATTTAAGTTCGTAATACAAAAAGTAAAAATTTAAAATATAGGGAAAAAATAGGAAACAGAGAGCTTCATTATCTAGAGAAATGAAATTGCAGAGTTTCGGAGGGTAAAAGAACTAAAATGTTTATTGGAATCAAAATCCCATTGAAGGTGGAGGATGGGAGAGGAGGGGTAAAGCAGTAATTCCTAAATTACATACTTCACCCCTACTACTTCTTTTCAGTGTAAAAGATAAATTTAAAAAAATTAGGCTTATATCAATCAAACATTTATTAAGTTCCTACTATGGCCCAGACAGTAAATACTAGGGATACAAATACAATGAATGGAATAATTGCTAGTAAGAATGACACTACATGGCTAGAAACTGGAAATTGAATAGATGCCCTTCAATTGGAGAATGGCTGAATAAATTATGGTATATGAATATTATGGAATATTATTGTTCTGTAAGAAATGACCAGCAAAATGATTTCAGAGAGGCTTGGAGAGACTTACATGAACTGATGCTGAGTGAAATGAGCAGAACCAGGAGATCATTATACACGGCAACAACAGTACTATATGACAATTAATTCTGATTGACATGGCTCTCTTCAACAATGATATGTTTCAAACCACCTCCAATTGTTCACTGAAGAAAGCTATATACACCCAGAGAGAGGGATGCGAAATGTGGACCACAACATAACATTCTCATACTCCTTGATTGATGTTTGCTTACATTGTGTTTCCTTTATCTGATATATCGTTTGTGTAGATAAGATTTTTCTTGCACAACAATGATAAGTTTGGAAATATGTATACATATATTCGATTTGCCAATATTTTAACATAATTAACATGTAGTGGATATCCTGCCATCTAGGGAAGGGGTGGGGAAGTTGGGGGGAAAAAATTTGTAACGGAAAGCTATGTAAGGGTTATTGTTGAAGAATTACCCACACATATGTTATGCAAATAAAATAAAATTAAAAAAAAAGATTTGGTTCTTAGCTATATGTTAGGAACCTCTTTCAGACACACACATGAAAAGGAAATGCTAGGGCAGCTAGGTGGTTCAGTGAAGAGAGCACCAGCTCTGAAGTCAGGAGGACCTGAGTTCAAATCTGGTTTCAGACACTTAATACTTCCTGGCTGTGTGACCCTGGGCAAGATACTTAACCCCAATTAACCCCAGAAAAAAAATAAATAAAATTAAAAAAAAAAGAATGACACTACATATAAATGCATATATGTGTATGTATATATGTACTTTCAGAATAAAAAAATAAGAGACTAAGAAAAATAAAAAATAAGAGTATATAAATACAAAATAGTTTTTCAGAAGGCAGGCACTAGCAGTTGGAGTGATCAGGAAAAATTTGATAGGTAATGTTTGAGCTACCCCCAAAGAAAGAGTTATTCAATGAGGCAGAGATAATGAGGAAGTGCCTTTAAGGAATGGGGTAGAACTAATATCAAAGCAAAAGACAAGCTATAAAAAAGGGGAAGAGTGATCTGTGTGAGTAACAAAGAGGTGAGTTTGGTTGGGTGATAGAAAACGCAAGGGGAGTAATGCTCAGAGAGGCTGAAAAAATATATTGGGTCCAGGTTATGAAGAACTTTATTTTTGTTTGTTCTTTTTAATGATATTTCGTTTTTTCCCCAACTTCACATGACATTCATTTTTTCCAAATTTTGAGTTCCAAATTTTCTCCCTCCTCCACAGGGAGTAGTTTGATATAGGTTATACATGTTCAATCATACAACACATATTTCCATGGAAATCATATTACGAAAGAAGATACAGACTAAAAAAAAAAAGCCAAAAGTCCTCCAAAAGAACCAAACTAAATCAAACCAAAAACTCATGAAATAAATGAAGTGGAAAAAAATAGTATTCTCCAATCTTCTTTCAGACTCCATTAGTTCTTTCTCTGTATGTGAATGGCATTTTTCATCATGAGTCCTTTGCAAATGTTTTGGACTATTTGTATTGCTGAGAATAGTTAAGTCATTCACAGTTGATCATCATATAATATCACTGTTGCTGTGTACAGTATTCTCCTGGTTTTGTTCCCTGCACTTTAAATCAGTTATGAAGAACTTTAAAAGCAAAACAGAAAAGTTTTATTTTATCCAGTGTACAAGATGGAGGTACTGCCTGGATTATTTAGGAATTCTGTCTTTGATGTTGACTTTAAAATTCAGAAGATTGTTCATTGAGATTGAATTATTACAAAATTAAGCTAGGCTTTATCTCTCTTTGTAGAACTACATTATAGTGAATGCAGAGAGTAAAATTGGGTGTTTAAAAACAGAACTATGTTACTTAGTGATTAAAAAAAAAGGAAAAAATAAAATAAGACATAATGATGAGAAAACCAAACTTAATAATTATAACCTTGATTTGTAATGGTAATATTTTATTAAGTAAAAGCAAATTCATTGCCATTTATTGGCTTTTACAAACTAAGAACTAATCAAAGAGAAGGGCTGGAATAAAATCTTTTCTGCCTTAGCTGAATCCAGAAAAGCAGGATTTACAATGATGGCTTTAGAAGATCCATTTGCATTCAGAGGGAGAGAATTAGTTATCTAGGTGACTTTTAAAAGATTATTTAATAAATCTCTAATAACAAATATTTTTACATTTTTGTCCAAAAGACAAGAATAATAGTCTCTCCATTATCTTTTTTATTAGCTCACTTTTCATTGACTTGTCTTCCACAGAAAATCTGTGCCTGTGTATAATTTTTATTAGAACTCTCATATAGTATAAGTATTCAGCATTTTGGGAAACAAGGAAGACCAATTATTGTGTAATTTTAAGAGGTCTCAAAAGGGAACTTGTCTTTGTAATAAACACTTTTGAGGAATCTTAATGGGAGATTTGAGGAATCTTTCCTCTCTCTTCCTACCATTTTCATTATGCTTTCAGTCAGCCTCATTTTTTACTCTCCCTAACTTTCTGAGAGACCAGAACTAAAAAGTCAGTTTAGGAGTTGTTGTGGTTATCTGCTACTAGAATGTTTTCCTTGTTGCCTAGTAGCCCAAGAGGAAAGGAAGGAGTAAAATAGGGAGAAAAGATGCTTCTTTATTTGCCAGCTTGCAGCAGTCACATTCTTCTTGCCTTAAAAGTCATAAAGAAGGATCTACAATAAAAGATTTAAAACAGCAGAATCATCTAACAATGCTTTAAGAGCATAATGAGGAAAAGCAAAAATGGATAAAAAAAATTCCCATCAAATAAGGATCAAGAAGGTGATTTCTGATTTTAGTTACTTAAGGAAATGTAAGATTTTTAAGTTAGATTTATAGTTAATATCTTAGAGAAAACTAGAAAGTACTATTTCTAAATGAGAAAGTGGACCTGAGCAATAGAGTATACTGGACTTGGTGTCAAGAAGACCTGAATTCAAATCCAGATTCAGATACTTAGTAATTGTGAAACCCTGGACAAATCATTTATTCTCTGTTTCCTCATCTGTCAAAATAGCATAATAGCACTTACATTCCAGAGGTATTTGAGGATCAAATGAAATAATATTTGTAAAGTGCTTTTCAAAGCTTAAGGTATTATAATAAATGCTATTGTTATTCAGAAAAGAGTCAGAGACCTAGGATTGTGTGAAACTTCAAAGGTCATGTGGTCCAAGCCTCTTATTTTATAGATAAGGAATTTGAGGTCCAGGAAAGTTGAGTAACTTCTCCAAGGTAATCCAGGGAGTAAATCAGAGATTGAATTTGAACTCAGGTCTTGTGCAATAGTGCCAAAATAACTCTCTTTTACTTTATCAGTAAAACTTTAAAAAAAAAATCTTTGTTCATATAAAGGAAGAAATATTAATGGGATATAAGAATTTGTAATTTTTTCTTCTATTTCATAATAGCCTATCATTTACTTATTATTGGTGAAAATTATCTTTTTTTTATTGTTTAATTGCAGTGACAGGGTTCTGGAAAATCTTGAGAGACACTTAAATGTTAAATGATCAGAGAAACGGTTAGACTCAGAATGTGCCTCTTCTCTGCTAATGAACTTTATTGCTAAGCATCACTAGAGAAAATCATGAAAGCTGATTTCACCCACTAAAACTTTATGGTCTGTAACTTCAGCAATCTCTCATTGAGCTTTAGCCATTCCATATCACATCCCTCACTGCAGCTGTTCAAGCTATTTTTTTCTTACCCCTTATCAACATCTTTATCTTCCAAGTTCTCTCTCCAACACACACACATACACACACACACACACACACACACACACCACATCACACCACACCCCATATTATGTAATCTTCTATTAAGAAAATTAAAGCTACAAATCCCTCACCCTTCCCTTCTTCAATTTTCAAATCGTTTTGCTTTTTACTTGGTAATTGAAGAAGAAGAATGCCTATTAGTAACTAAAATTAACTCCTCTTTGTGCCTTTGATTTCATTCCCTCTTGTACAACTTGTTCCAGTGGTCACCACTTCTCAGTCATATGTCTTTATATCTTTCACAGTGGTTCTCTTCCCTCTGCCTGTCAATGTGCTCAGGTCTTCCCATCTTTAAAAACAAAAAACAAACAAACAAACAAAACTCCCTGACCCTTCTAGCCTATCTTTAAATTAGCTAGGGTTTAATAAACCACAGTCCAGGCATTGTGATAGACAATGAGGACATAAATATAAAAATGAGATGGTTGGCTACCCGTGGAATTTATCTTCTTTTGGGGGTTACTACATATTATTAGATAAATGTTATATACAAAATAAATAAGGGGGCAAAGCATCAATGACATAACTGGGAGAATCAGGAAAAGCCTCTTAAAACATGACATTTGAGCCAACCTTTAAATAGATCTAGGGTTCCAGGAGATGAAAAGGAGAACAATTTAGGCATGGAAAACAAGCTTTCTAACATTTTGTTGTCACCTCCTCTCCACCCCCCCTCCAAGAAAGAAAAGTAAAGAAAACAAAATTTATGTGCATTTCCTCAAGACAACCTGAGAGAATTCCAGAGAATAAAGGGCGGTGACAGTTGATGCCAACTGAGCAAATGGCAAGCCATGAGACTCAGAAGTAAAAGAGAGGGAGTGGGTACAGAGAGCTCTTTCGAGATTAAGAAGTGATTTAGGTTTAACATCAGAAGGGAGCACTGTGGTAACACACCTTCTCATTCCTAATTTTTGCTTAGACTTTAAATCACTTGGAGTATTAAAAAAATTAACTTTATTCATACTCTCTTTGCTTTCAAATTAAGTTTTAGAAAAGTGGGTTGTTCTTTCGCTGTCCTCATGTAGATACACTATTTGTGTGTGTGTGTGTGTGTGTGTGTGTGTGTGTGTGTGTGTGTGTGTATCCTTTGTAGATCTCTAGTGTAGATCAGGTCTTTGATAGATGGCAAGTTCCCAAACAAATCAGTTAGGTAGCCAGGAGAAGGTTGGAGAATCTATGTCACTTAGAACATCTTGAAAAGAAGGCTTGTGGGGTTTGTGTTTTTCTTTCAGAAGAAATGAGATTACATCTGCATATCTTAATGTATCTAGAATAGCATATCTGAATTTTCCCAACCACATCAAATGTGGTTGGAAAAATAAATTATAGGGTTAATGTTGCTACACCCACTCTGTATACTATTCTTAGGGAACCGTATTTCTTCTTACTAGAAAAAAGGACAGTAGTGCTAAAAAAATGTTTAAGAAAAGAATAAAGAGGGGGCAGCTAGGTGGCGTAGTGGTTAGAGCACCAGCCCTGAAGTCAGGAGGACCTGAGTTCAAATCTGGTCTTAGACACTTCCTAGCTGTGTGACCCTGGGCAAGTCACTTAACCC
>JAJPUD010019756.1:14127-25947 GCA_023553655.1 Myrmecobius fasciatus | reverse complement strand
GAATTTTTTTGTTCATTGCAGTCTTTTTTCACTTCAATAATTTTATTTTTCAGTAAATCGGTCTCTTTTTCATATCTCATTTGCAGGGTATTATATCCTTCTTGCAAGATATTGTATCCTTCTTGCACTGATATCAATTTATTTTCCCATTTATCCTCCAGCTCTTTTGAGGTTGTTTATGCAATCTTCCAGAATGGCCTTTTGAAAAGGAGACCATTGATGGTCCTTAATAACTTCCTTAGTAGTTTTGTCTAAAGGAACCTCAGGAGCTGGGGTCAGCCCTTATTTATCTTGATAGAAGCTGTCTATGGTGAGAGCTCTCTTTTGCTTCTTCATTTTTTTAGACAGCATGGATGTCTCTTTAAGGCTCGGAAAAATGGGGGCTGAAGTACTTTGCCGTGGGGCAATTTGGCGAATTAACTTAAGGTGCTGGGCTGGTGGGGCCTAGGAGTGTGCCCGAATTACTCCTTAAAAAAGGCAAATCTGCCAGAACACTTGTCCCCAGTCAGGGCAGAGTGTCCCAAGTGCCTTAGATAAACTCCAGTTGTTTGGAGTTTGAATTTTGGAGTTTCTGCCATGCTGAGGTGAGTCCCACCCTCACTTCTGGGTTACACCTAGGGGACTGTTTATTCCTTTGTCTGACTTAAACAAAGCAGATATGAAGTTCTTCAGAGATATCAGCAAGCAGTGTCCAAATATTTCTGGATTCGTTGACTTGAAGATCCATTCCGAGGCTTATTTTATTGTTGATTTGAGAGAAGATTGGAGGAGGATGCAGAGAGTCACGTTTTCACTACGCCATCTTGGCTCTGCCTCCTCATGTCTTTTTCTGATGTATATTATTTGTTCCTTCAAGTTTCCTATAAGTGCCTCCTATTCATTCCTCAAGCATCTGTACATATCCTCTTTGGCCATTTCTAAAATGATTGTTTTTAGTATGGCCCAAACTCTAATTAGATCATCCCCTATTTCTCTTTTGCCACTCTCCATGACTAGAACCATTTTTGCAGTTTCTTTAGATAATGTTGCTAAAAAATAGGATCATTTATGAAGCTTCTTTAGATAATGTTGCTAAAAAAAATGTTGCTACCCTAGGTCAAATTAGCCTTCCAATAATTAGTTCATATGGTGAAAATCAACCCATACATTGTGATACTAACCTTGGAAACAAAAGAGCTATAATTAGAACATCAAAATAAGTTAACCCATAAGGTATCTTATATTTGCATCACATTGTAGCAATTCAGAGAAGGTAGAATATTGCAACAGAACTAGAAATTATTTCCATTCTCTCCAGAAATTCCAAAGGTCTTCCCTTTGTAGACAGATATTTTTCTGATGATAAATTGAGTTATCTATTGAACTTGTAATTTGACTAAAATACCTTTGAATATTTTTATTTTGTATCTCTTTCAGAAGATGATCAGTAGATTCTTTCAATTTCTATTATAAATTCTGTATCAAAGTATTGGGATAATTTTCCTTTTTAATTTCTTGAATGTTGGTATCTAGGCTCTTTTTTTTTCAATTGTGGCTTTCTGATACTCATAAAATTATCCTTTCTCAATTTCTTTGCTAGGTCAATTGTTTTTCTAATGAGATATTTCATATTATTGTTCTTTTTGATTTTAAAAAAATATTGTTAATTGGAATCACTTAGAATCTTTAGTGTCCACTTGCCTAATTCAAATTTTTAAGAAATTATTTTCTTTCATGAGCTTTTTTCTTTCCTAACTCCCTCCCTCCCTTTCTCCTGCTCTCTCCCTTCCTCCCTCCCTCCCTTACTTTCTCTCTCTCTCTCTCTCTCTCTCTCTCTCTCTCTCTCTCTCTCTCTCTGTGTGTGTGTCTCTCTGTCATTCTGTTTATTTGGATTTTTGCATATTTCTGCTTATTAAGGTGTTATTTTCTTCAGTATTTTTGTGCTTCTATTACCTAATTATTAATTCACTTTTCATATTTTCTCCCATTATTCTTGTTTCCTTACCCAATTTTTCTTCTGACATTCTCATTTCTTCTTTATCTCTTCAAGGAAATGATGACCTTGGGTCCAATTAGCATTTTTCTTTGAGACTTTTTTTGGAGCTTCCTCCAAACACACAGATATTGTTACCTTCTACTGAGTTTATGTCTTGATCATTCCAATATCTATCTTTTCTTTAGGATGTTTATTTAGATATAGTTATTTATTGTGGGGGGTTTTGTTTGTATATTTTCCCAGCTTCTTATTTAACTTTGAACTTTATGTTAATATTAAGTTTTGCTCCCTTGGAGGATGAGGAGAAATTGCGTCAAGCTTCAGATTTTTAAAAAAGTATTGTTAGTTTTCAGAGTCTGCAAGTTTTTGGTGCTTCTAAACTGATGTTATCCCTGGAAAGGTATGGTCATTGCTTTCCTGGTCTGCGATCTGCTCCTGAAAGGAAGCCTTTCATCTTTTGTTGGTTTTGTCACTTTTAAATTTGATTTAAAGCCTCATTTTAAAGATGTTTAAAAGGAAATGTTGAAAAAGTTTAGCTTAGTCTCTGGCTATAATCTCTCTCTATAAAATACATATTGTATTTGTATATTGTATATATTTGAATATACTATATAAAAATATAACAAATTAAGGAATCTCTATACTCTGAGCTTCCTTAATATGTGCATTTTTGGTTTTTTAGTGATTTTAGTTAGATATTCTTTTTCCTATAAATAAAAATATTTAAAGATAAAAACTACACCAAATTAAGATGTTTCATGTTTGTAAATATCTTTCATGAAATGATTTTTTTCTATGATTTTTCTTACAAATTCATTTTTAGGATGAGATTTTGTTAGATTTTAATTGATTTTTCATCTTTCATTTTAAAATGTTCTTATTGAAAGTATTTTTGTTACATTGTGGATGGCAAAATATGGATTTAATGTTTACCTTTCTGCATTTTTTGAGGTTTTAAGGCCTTAATATGTCCTTCTTTTTAATTTCTCCCTTTTTCCTAATCCTCTTTTTTCAATTTTCCAGCTGAATAATATAGATTTCTATACCAAACTATGTGTGAATTTTTCTCTCCTCTAACCACTTCTGATGTGAATTTCATGTCATTCACTGGGAAGTAGCTCTACATTCACAATTATTCTGTTATTCACAAAGCACTGGAATTCTTATAGCTTCTCAGTAGCACATCTTTTCACTACTCTTTTATTTTTGATTGATTTCTGCAGTACTTCATTCTAATGTTAGATGTGATATCTAGTGATAGATGGATAGATAGATAGATAGATAGATAGATAGATAGATAGATAGATAGGGAGAGAGATAAACATTTAAAAGGAAGGGAGGAAGGAAGGAACAAACAAATGAATTAGCCAAACAAACAAAAAAAGAAAGGAAGGGAGGGAAAGAGGAAGAATGGAGGGAGGAAACAAAGAGGGAAAAAAAAGAGAGGTAAAGAGAAAATAAAGAAAAGAAAAGAAACAGAAGATAAAAACAAATAAAAGAAGATTAAATTATTTTATATAATTGCTAACTTTGAAAACAGTGTTGAAAGGGGAAAATGTGTTTTAACTTTTCTACCTTACTCCCTCCTGTGGAAGGGTTTTGTCCCATAAGTTTACGTACTCTTGTCAATTATGCCAATAATGATCTCCCCATAATCCTTATTTCTTAGGCTGCTATAGGTTCTTTTCTCAAATAATCAACTGACACCCAGTCATTTTGAGTAAATAAACTATTTTAAAGTAATAGTTATTTTTATATCCAACCATTAAAAAGAAACCAATTTGGTATAAACAATTTATAAAGTTAGCTATTTTACAAATACTTATCATTAATCAGCAAAAGTAATTAGTCAAAATCTAATGAAAAGCTTCATATGACAAATGTTTGTTTGAGTGAATTACTTCAGTGTACATAAGCTGTCAGAAAATACAAGGTTAATTCCTGGGAAAGCAACTACAGAATACATCTTATTATGGTTGAAAAATGCATAGAAGTTTATTTGCTAAGTAGGTCTATTTAATCAATACTGTATGTATAGACCTTTTCTTCTGTTCTGAAGAGTGCACATTCCTCCTACTCAGGTCAGTGTGTAAGGATGGAAGCTTTCAGCCTTAATATATTGTATTCTCCTTTTGAAAATGTGTATTTAGTAATGTAACTATGGTCACCAAATTCAAAGATAGGACAAGGTCAATGGGGCCAGCAGGAGCCCAGCATTTTCATACAGTACCCCTTTCACAGAAATAAAAAATGCATTATATGAGAGACATTATAATACTTAGGAGCTTTATGAAGACTCTGAGATGAACTTGGGAAAACATATGAATGAGAGTTTATAGTAGTATTAGCAAAAAAACAAAAACAAAAAAATATGCAATTAGAATTCTACAAATTTGTATCACTTGGATTGAAACTCTGTCCAGTTAAATTATGTACATAGCTTGTTGATGTCCAAACCAAGAGAGCCTAATTACAGTATCCAAAATATTTCTTTGTGACAAAGATGAGATTTTCACTCAGGGAATTTAAAAGAGTGATGTAAGGAGTTTTCTAGAAAGCATAATTGATGACACGCTGTTATTCTTTGCCTTTTACTTCTCCAGCTCATTTCACAGATGAAGAAATTGAATAAACAGGATTAAATAATTTGTCCAGTATCACACCACTAGTGATTTAAATTCAAGCCTTTTTTATTTTAGACAGCAAGTTCTAACAACTGAACCACCTAACTGTTCTTTTGCATTCTGTATTTATAAATTTCATATAAATATAAAGCTTTCCCACTTTGATGGAGGGATGTGGTAGGGTAATGTGAAATATAAGCTATATACTTGAAAAGAAAGGGAAAAATAAACAGAAGAAAACATTGCTTATGCCTTGAACTAAAAGTTCTCTTTAGGTTACTGCTATTATGTTAGGTTCAGGATTTCAAGGAATAGATAGTTAGTCTCATCCTCAGTTTATCTGACTTTAGAATTTATTAATTGACATGTCATTAGTGAAATAATTATGCATACAAAAATGTAAGACATATTTTCTTTGGTCTCATTGTCACTCTACATCCCTCCTTTGGCCTGCTTCAGAGAAATGACTACAGAAACCATGGAAATCAGCTTGATATAGACCTCAATATGACATGAAGTTTTTGTTTTTATTTTTGTTTTTGTTTTTTAACAAATGTATCAATTTGAGGTAGGTCAAACAAAACTAAATCCTGTCTTGTACAATAATCTATAAATGTTATGAACTCTACTCAGAGAAATGTTTCCAGTGTATTACCTTTTTCTACAATCATCTTTTCCCCTTTTTCTCTTTCCCAGGATACAGTGTAAAAATTGTAAAAATTGGAATACATTAGTAATTTTGAAAGACACAGTTTTATTAATATTTTGTGTAGTGGGAGGGGATATTTATGAAAGAATGATTCCATTAATGATCATAGATTTTGAAGTGAAAATAATCTTAAAGATCATCTTTAAGATTTTCATTTTTCAGATAAGGAAACTGAGGTCCTCAAAACTGACTTACCCAAGGTTGTACAGTGAGTGATAGAGGCAAAATTAAAACTCAGATCCTCTGATTCTCATGAATTATTCTATCAGTGATAGCATCCTTTTTTGAAGATTATTCATATAATAAATATTTTGACAATAATAGTTTAATTTACAAGTAAAAATGAGCTCTAATGCTTGGTTCGTAGTGCTGAATCTGAATGAAATTTATTTATATAACCTGAGCTGAAGCAACTAACAATCTCTGGGTTCCTTTTGCTAGCTATATCTATCTGTATTGTCTCGGAATAAGCATCTCTCCAGCCACTATTCTGACTACTTTGAGTTCTATTACTGACATGTCAGCAGGAAAGGAGGGAGATAACTGAAAGTCATTTGACTCTACATATAGCGTTATAAGAATGGAAAAGAAGGGGTCATACAGAGGCAGACTACCATTCAGAAAACTTCAACAAAAGGTGCAAATTCTAGAAAATGGAATTGTACCTGTCAACAAAAATAAATGCAGAAAGTGAAGCAGAATTTTCTACATGCTTCACATCAAAACTTTCAAAATGATTGTCTATTTTTAGTGGAGTTTGAACCCAAGCTCTACTCCAGACTCTCTGGACTCTGGCCTTGCTGTGTTTTCCTGAAACACTCTATGCAAGCAATTTTTACTTTCCTTTAATACATTTTCTTTTCTCCATTAGACTACAAGCTCCTTGAAGATAGGGACTGTGCTTCTTTTTCTTTGCACATGCATTGCTATCACTAAGTATTATACCTAACATATAGTAAATACTTAATAGATCCTTATTAATTCATTAATTAAAAGACTCTGGATGGCTGACAAGATATTTTCCTGGACTATGTTACCTATGAGTAATTTCCCCCCAATGATTATTAATTCATATAAATAAGCTAACCAGACAGCTTTTAGAATTGAGTATTTACTTAGGACATATAGTAAGAAAAAGTTTGGTGTGAAATATTTAACCAACTGGAAAAATGCTCTTTATGCTCTTTCACAAGGGCATACATTATCTAGGGGAAAATGTATATGAGCTAAAAGAGCATGTAGCAAAGCTGAGTACATCACAAATTCTTAAAGTATTTTTGCAGGGACTTCTTTTCTAGCTTATGTTGGATCATCATGAACTTTTCCTTAGGTATGTTATTGCTTTCTGAAGTTTCTTGCATAATCTTGAATCTGCCTATTCTTAGTAAGTTTAATTTCTTCCTTGACTTCTAATATACACATTGCCAACAGCCACTATACTCCTAGTGATTATAATAATATGAAAGTAAGAAGACTGAACCCTCCAACTCCTTGAAGCTTACTAGCTTATAAGGTCATTTTCTGATCAGAGTAGACAGGGTTCAAGGAGGGGAAGTGATTGAGGATATTATCCTTCCCTCTTCTATAGCAATTTCCTCTTAGACACTGGCTGGAATTGCTGACCTGACACTTGACTACTTAGTTTCTGAGCTAGTTATTTTACAGAAAACCCAAAAGCATGATTAGGCAGGTATTAATTTAGGGATTAATTTTTTATTTGATTTGTTCAATAGAGTGTTTGTACCTGTTAAAGGTGCGAGAGTGAGTATGTCCTGTTAGTTATTTAAGTGGACTGAGATAACTGACTATAACAACTACCTCCAGTCCCTCATCCTTACACTAGCATCAAAGATATAGAGCTAGAAGGTTCCATCAAGATTATGTCTTTTCTTTAACTCTTTCATACATGAAGAAGCTGATCCATAAATGGGTGGTTTAAACACCATCTAGGCAGTCAAGTGCCATAATGGACCGAGCACTCAACCTGAATTTAGGAAGACATGAGGTCAAACCCAACTATAGACACTTATTAGCTCTGTGACCCTGGAAACGTCCCTTAACTTACACTTGTTTCCACTTTTCTCAAATATACAATGAAGGTAATAATAGCACTTATATCACAAGAGTTGTAAAGACTAAATGATATATTTGCAAAATACTCAGTATCATACCTGATGCATAGTAGGTATTTGATAGAAGTTTCTTTCTTCCTTCTTTCTTTCCTTCTATCTTTCCTTCCTTTTTTCTATCTCAGTAATATGTTCAGCATTTTGACTCAGTGTAATGACTACATTTAGCTATTTCTGCTCTACCATGATGCCTGCCCAACTGAAGGAAATGGTGATATGATAAATATGTTAGACTAGTGTGTTTGAGAACTATTTGGTTTTTTTTCTGGATTCTTAAAGAATGATAATATGAAGATTTTGACTGTATCTAAGAGGACAGAACTAGAATTTATAGATAGGAGTTGCCAAGAAAATTTTAGCTTGATATAAGGAAAATTTTGAGAATAATTTGCATACAGAGGCTTAAGTGGGGGCAGACCTAAAACGAAGCCAATGGGAATGTTCTGGGTGTGTCCTAGCTGGCAATCACACTGATCATCCAATCATGTAGCTATCTTGCTGACTTTTTTTAACTAACTCTTCTTATGGGTTCTAAATCAAAGGACATGTTTAGACATTGACACATTTAGTTACATAATGCACCATCTCACTAATTAATCATTAGCACTGAGACCTCACTCTAGTATATAAATAAATCATATAAACCTCCTTTCCCATAAACTTTGAATCTATTCTTTGTGTCAAACTCTCTATTTCTCGTGGACTTAACACAATATCAAAGCCACCAGGCATGAAATTTATGAAGAGTAAAACCAAAAAAATATGAAGACATGAAATATTTTAACAATATGTCACAAGACTCATACTTTCCTATAATAATTGTTGACTTCTTTAGATATAGAATTCAGAGCCCTATAATTCATCTCGTTGATGATAGTAAAAGTCTATTAAGACATATAGGATATTTCTTAAGCATTCATTCTCCACAGGATTAAGCATTAAACTCATTACCCTTCAAATCTTTCTGCAGTATTTGTAAAAGCTGATAGGTAATATCACTTTTTCAGAAGAGTTCTTGTTCTTTTTTCTCTGAATCACATAGTCTCTTTCACCAATGATAAGTAACTCTCTCCAAGGAACAGTTAAATTTTTACTTTTTAAGATTCCATTCCTTCTTAAAAACAATGTAAGAGGGGGAGCTACATGGCACAGTGGTTAGAGCACCAATCCTGAAGTCAAAAATAACTGAGTTCAAACCTAGTGTCAAACACTTAGCACTGCCTACCTGTGCTATTCTAAGCAAATCATTTAACCCCAATTGCCTCAGCAGGAAGAAAAAAAAAGATATCCAAAGTCTCCCTGAAAAGGGACTATTTAAATCATATTGTTTATTTTTATTCAGTCCCTTCAGTTGTGTCAAGCTCTTTGTGACTCTATTTGGCATTTTCTTTGCAAAGATACTAGCATGCTTTTTTTTTTCCATTTCCTTATCTATTCATTTTATGGAGGAGGAAACAAGGAACTATCTATTGACTTGCCTAGGGTGATAGAGTTAAATAAACATCTGCACCTTGATTTGAACTCAGGTCTTCTCTACTCTAGGCTCAGTACTCAGAACTGCATCACCTCAGTATTCCAGATCATGGGTTACATTAGGGTTTTTCAGGATTGCTGAATGTGTTACATCTTAGGGAGCAGTGAGCTTTCCTTCATTGGAAGCTTTAAGGTAAGGTTAAATGACCACTTATCACGTGTAATATAATTGAAGAATCCAAGAGTTGAGAAGGAATGACAAAAGAATCCTTGTTACATACAAAATGTAAATGAATTATTATTTTAATATGAGTTGTACTAATTGGACTTTGGGGTCTTGCCCAACTCCAGGACTTTTATAATTCTAGGCTGAAGGTAGGAAATGGCCAAGGTTCTGTAATTGTCCAGCTTAATTGCCTATCTTAATCAAAAGCATAAGAAATCATTACTCTCTATTTCCACATGGAAAATACAAGCTGAAAAAAGCAAGACATTCCTCTTCATAAAATAGTCATGAGATTGTACAATATAAATTTAAGGGCTACAATTTTAAATCTCATCTACAGAGTAGGAGTTTTCTGCCCACTCCACTCAAGTTAAAAGATTAGAATAAGTGATTCTTCCCTCTAATGGGAAGGTGGGAGGATAACAAACCTTGTTATATAAACTTGGCAGCTTTTCTATTATTTTAAGAAACAATGTCCTTGGTAAGTTGACATGATTTCTGCTAGAGGAAAGAGGAAGAGGGAGATTTGTCTTCAATAAGGTAAAATGTCAGCATATTCAGGGTCATCTTGACTTTAAGTATTATTTTCTCTTTAAGATTTGATGTTAGCAGATAATTTTGCTTAGAAACAACTCGGTCCCTAGTGTCTCTATTTCCTGAGATCTATGCAATATATCTAAACAATACTTTTGTTTCAGAACTTATGTTTTCTGTCTGTGTATCTTTGTTACTTTAGGAGTCAGCATCATGTACAAAAATTATTTCCATTTTCTTTTTAACTCTTAAATACATACTTGGGTGATTACTATAATACATTAGTTCCTTGGTATGAGTATATCAATAATAATTTTCTTACCCCACAGTAAGAAATTGCTATCAAATTGCACTCCTCTCTCCCAAACTGCTCTGGTGAAAATACATTCAATTGAAATATATATGAATCTGAATCAAGCTTCCTTGGATAATTCTGGAGTCATGAGTTTAGCATTTAAGAACTTTAAAATGACATTGAAATATTAGGGTCCCTCTGATGGCAGTAATAAAGAGAAAGTTGCAGCAAAGAAAACTGACTACTAAGTCAGGAAAAAATTGCCCACTCATTAGGGTTTAAAGGAAAGATTACATTTTCTCTTGTATATTTTTTTCTCTCTATTCAACTTGTACCTTTGGACTCTTTCTGGGTCTTCCTACTATATGGAAGAGAAAGCACCTCTTTTTTTTCTTTCTGAGAATTATGGGGGAAATGACCATGCAAATGAATTAATATTTAATAGCCCCCAAAGGTATGACTGGTTTTCTGCTAGGCAACAACATTGGAATGGACCTTGATACTTTTGTTCTCTCTCAAATTGGGTTTATCTCTTTAAGCATAGATAACTTGACAGTGGTCCTGAAATAAAATTTTCCACCTACTTTGTGATTTTCAAAAATCAGAAATTCTTGGATGTTTTAGTCAGAGTTGACTGAAGGCAGAGGTTTGTGCAACTATATTCTTCTTGTGTGAGATGGCCATAAGTAGATGTTGAACCCTGACCTAGAAATCTAGAGAATGTGAACCTTAAAAGAGCATGGCAGATAAGATGAAGTAAAGGTAAAGATGAATATACATTCAGCAGACCCAAAGTGTTTTCATAATTTGTTCTTTTAAATATTTATGTCCTAGGAAGCTAGGAATCATTATATGTTGAGTCTTCGTCACTTTGGTTGGGAGATGTGTGTGTGTGTGTGTGTGTGTGTGTGTGTGTGTGAAGCAGTTCTTTTAGGTCAAGTAATTAACTGTTCTAAAGTTGATCATATTATTATAAACAAATTAGAAGAACATAGGATACTTTGCCTCTCAGACTTGTGGAGGAGGAAGAAATTTGTGACCAAAGAAGAAGCAGCAAACATTATTGATCACAAAATAGATAATTTTGATTGTATTAAGTTAAAAAGTTTTTGTACAAGCAAAACTAATGCAGAAAAGATTAGAAGAGAAACAATAAACTAAGAAAACATTTTATATTCAAAAGTTTTGATAAAAGCTTCATTTCTAAAATATATACATAATTGACTTAAATTCATAAGAAATAAAGTCATTCTCTAATTGATAGTCAAAGGATATGCACAAATAATTTTCAGATGAAGAAAATGAAACTACTTCTAGTCATATGAAAAGGTGCTGCAAATCAGTACTGATCAGATAAATGCAAATTAAGATTACTCTGTGATACCACTACACACCTCACAGATTGGCTAAGATGGCAGGAAAAGATAAGAAATATTGAGGGGATGTGGGAAAACTGGGACACTGATACACTGTAGAACTGTGAATGGGTCCAACCATTTTGGAGAGCAATTTGGTTCTTTGCTCAAAAAGTTATCAAATTGTTCATACTCTTTGACATAGAAGTATTTCTAGTAGGCTTATATCCCAAAGAGATCTTAAAGGAAGGAAAGAGTCCCACATGTGCAAGAATGTTTGTGGCAGCCCTTTTTGTAGTGACTAGAAACTGCAAACTGAATGGATGCCCATCAATTGGAGAATGGCTGAATAAATTATGGTATATGAATGTTATGGAATATTATTACTCTGTAAGAAACGACCAGCAGGATGATTTCAGAGAGGCCTGGAGAAACTTGCATGAGCTGATGCTGAGTGAAACGAGCAGAACCAGGAGATCATTATACACAGCAACAAGACT